>JARQOD010003730.1:0-61723 GCA_033576555.1 Oophaga sylvatica | reverse complement strand
TGGGTCCTCTCTCTCTCCTGTAGAGTGTAAGCTCTTATGGTCAGTGGGGTCCTCTCTGTCTCCTGTAGAGTGTAAGCTCTTATGGTCAATGGGGTCCTCTCTCTCCTGTAGAGTGTAAGCTCTTATGATCAGTGGGGTCCTCTCTCTCCTGTAGAGTGTAAGCTCTCATGGTCAGTGGGGTCCTCTCTCCTGTAGAGTGTAAGCTCTTATGGTCAGTGGAGTCCACTCTCCTGTAGAGTGTAAGCTCTTATGGTCAGTGGGGCCTCTCTCTCCTGTATAGTGTAAGCTCTTATGGTCAGTGGGGTCCTCTCTGTCTCCTGTAGAGTGTAAGTTCTTATGATCAGTGGGTCCTCTCTCTCCTGTAGAGTGTAAGCTATTATTGTCAGTGGGGTCCTCTCATTCCAGTAGAATGGCTGTAACGTGTCCTTAAAGATTAGCTTCTTACATACGCATCGAGACTTGTGTCACCAAACTGCGGAGCAGTGAGCTATGAGCATGGTGAGAGATGTTACCACTAGAGATGAGCGAACTTTTAAGGTTTGGTTTTAATTCGACGAGTGTGTAGGCATTAGCCGAACATGGGATCGAGTTCATGGGAAAGGTGTAAGCCTTCTTAGCTGTGAGCCCTGATACCTCATGCAACAGTTCCAATTTTTTTTCCAGCCATACTCAGATGAGCAAACATCAGTTTCATACAGTACTATCGGTAGAAAAATGTAAGGTAACACAGATAGTTGAGTGAAAATAAGTGCAAGCCTGCCGGTCTGGGAGCCCTACTTCAACAGACACCAAACATGAAGGAGACCCAACTTGAATTCTCCACATTTCAAAAAATTATTGTCACACACAGTAAAATTGGCAACAATTTCCACAGAGTAGAAACAGTATAGTAGGCCTCTGACACAACTTCCACTGAAGGCAAACCACCAGTTGAAGACCCAACTTGGTGTCTCCACATTTAAAAAAATTGTTTGTAACAGCAGCAGTAGCAACAGCAGGCACAGAAGACTCCACAATGGTGTCACAGACTGCAATAACACGAGATCAATGCATGACACTAAAAGGGACACCATCTCCTAGTCTGCCCAGTCTGCGACGGGGTTTGCAAAAGTCATTAGATATCCATGACTTGTTAATTTTTTTTGAAAGTTAGGCAGTTTACACTTTCAGGGGATAGCCATGTGCCTTATAAGTCAGGACACAACAGCAGCGCTAAGGACACATTCTGAGAGAACGCTGGCTTCTTGTCATGACAAAACCTCCAGGCCACTATTCCATTTTTGAGTACCACAATGCAGAAGGGTCCAAATTCCCCCTGATGGCATTGATATTGAGCTCTAGATACTTCTGCACCATCCTCTACAGTCTTTCACAACATGTCAGACTTGCACTCTGTTCTGCAGCTGCAGGGCTGGTCTGAAAACTGTGTGAAATAACTCACAGAAATTGAATATGCCACTTACTCTGCTGCTGCTTGTGCTGCTAATGTTTTTGATATCATGCCTTGACGTTCCCGGGGTTGGACTTCTAGAACTGCAATGCACACTGCGTGCCTCACTACCATCTTGGGGAAAACCACTCTTAAGATTGTCTACAAGCATGCTTCGATACTCCAGCATGCCCGCTTCCCTTTCCAGTGGGGGAAGCATCTGACAAAATTTACTCTTGTACCGTTGATCTAACACAGTGGCAACCCATTAATCAGCACTATTTCTAACCCTAAGAATACGGGAATTATGTTGAAGATAGTGCAGTAAAAAGGCGCTCATGTGTTGGGTGATTCCATGAGGTCCAAGCCCGTGGTGTGTTGGTGGAGAGGTAACACCCAGGGCCGGCGTCAGCACCCGCATACTTGAGCAAGTGCTGGGGCCCTGATCCGGCGGGGGCCCACTTGCCTGTATCTAGGGGGGTGCAGTCGGACCGGCTAATGCGGCAGTCCGCAGACTGTATTCTGCCGCCCCCTGGACTAGGAATAGGCTGTTCTCAGTGCTGGCTGTCAAGCTGACAGCCGGCACAAAGAAGCTGCAGCGCGCCGCCTCCCAGAGTCCAGTGAACAATTGTACTTGCGTCTTTCAGACGCGAGTACAACTGAAGCCGACGTCAGCAGCATGATCATGTCATGTGATCACGCTGCTGAAGTCACTTTCCGGCAGGCAGAAGAGAGCAGAAGATCTATTGTAAGTGCTCCTGCCTCGTGTGTCTGTGGAGCTGCAGATTCAGCGTAGAAGGGATGATTTATTCTTTGCTTGTGTGTGGGTGGAATTCCTTCTTTGTGGAGGGGATATATTCTGTGTGAGGGGGATTATTCAGTGTGGAGGGAGGATTCAGTATGAGGGGATTTATTATTAGTGTGGAGGGGGGAATATTCAGTGTGAAGGGATTTATTATTTGTGTGGAGGGGGGATTATTCTGTGTGTTGGGGATTATTCAGGGCCTGTGCACACGTTGCGGATTCGTAGCGTTTTTGCCGCTTACACAATACAACTCATTATGGCCTATGGGATTCCGCAATGCTGTGCACATGCTGCGGGTTTTTCAGCGGCGGAATTGCATCGCGGAAGAATCCGCAGCATGCTCATTCTTTTTTGCGGAACCGCAGCGATTCCGCCGCCATAGGAATGCATTGAACCGCTTACTTTCCGCATGTGGCTGTGCCCACCATGCAGAAAGTAAGCGGTTCATGTGCGGATGGTACCCAGGGTCTGGAGGAGAGGAGACTCTCCTCCAGGCCCTGGGTACAATATCCCTGTAAAAACAATGATTAAAATACAAAATAGTGATATTCTCACCTTCCGGCGGCCCCCGCAGCTTTCCCGCCTCTCAGCGATGCTCCCCGCCAATCCCGTTCCCAGTAATGCATTGCGAGAATCACCCCAGATGACGTAGCGGTCTCGCGTGATGCTACGTCATCGGGGTGATTGTCTCAAAGGACGCCTGGGAACGGGATTGGCCGGGAGCGTCGCTGAGAGGCGGTAGGCTGCGGGCGCCGAAGGTGAAATATCATTATTTATTATTTTTTTAAATATTTTTTACATTAGATCTTTTTACTATTGATGCGGCATAGGCGGGATCATTAAAAGTGGCACACGTCAACACTGTTGTCATGACCAACGTCAGATCGCATGTAAAACGCTAGTTTTAGCGAATACCACACCTATAATATGCGTATTTCCCGCGGCAGGAGTGCGAATGGCCGCGAAATTTCCATGGCAATTCCGCACGGTGTAATAGCCTCAGTAGGTTATATTGTTGGTGGTGATTATCAGTGTGAGGGATTATATTATGTGAAGGGGGATTATCATGTGAAGGGATAGGTAGGGTGTGTGGGGGCGCAACTGATTCTTGCCCGGTGCAGAAAACTATACACTCTGCCTGCCGGTGTTAGCGCCGCACTGGGCCCCCCGCTTGCTCATGGCCCCGGCAGCCGGCACAATACTTACCTCTCCCCGTGCCTCCGCAGCTCTGGTGTCTTCCACAGCTCTGCACTGTGATGTCTCAGGTCAGAGGGCACGATGACTCTTTCCACAGCGCCCTTTCCTGAGCCGTAACAGTGCAAAGCGCAGCACAGTGCAGAGGAGAGCTCCATATTTTGTATGGAGCATTATATGGGGACCAGTATCCTGTATGGAGCAATTTATGTGGCCCAGTATTCTATATGGAGCATTATTTGGGTCCAATATTCTTTATGGAGCATTATATTTGGCCCATAATATTGTATGGAGGACTGTACTGTCCAGTCTGTACTGTGCGCTGTGAGGATTCGGAGGTTTTTGAGCTGTTTTACAATTTGCAATAGATATCACTCATGTAATGGAAGAAGTGAAATCTTTGGTCTTGTACTGTACCCATATTTCTCTGCAGTATCGGAGCATCATGAATCTTGGTCTGTGTTATAGGGGCCCACTGAGACTCTTTCGCTCGGGGGCCCATAAAAACCTGGAGCCAGCCCTGCTAACACCCAAGATTGCTTCCTCTGTCCACGCCAGCCAACCACGGACAACAGAGGGGATCATAATCTCTTCATCTCCTGACTGTTGCCCATCCATCACCTCTTCCTCCTCATCCTGCTCAATTTGTTCCTCGGCTCCTGAACCTTCCCTAACAGTTTATCTGGTACCTTGACTTCCTCGATCGCTGTAATCCACCCTCCTATGGTACCCGTCTGGGCAACAACAGCCCAGTTATTGTTACACCTTCCGCATCCTCCTCTGCTGCCACCTCTAACTCTGGGACCACTACCTCCATACACAGACTATTCAAAGTGTGCTCCAGCATGTAGATGACTGTCCAGGGACAGCATAGGGATGCTGATGATGATGAAACTGTGCAGAAGGGTGCAGAGGTCCTTTATCTGTGCCCAATACGCAAGCGTGATTTGCACCATGTCAGAACTGCGTTGGCCCAGGCTATGCAAAAAGACATACTGAACCAGGGTTCATTGCTGCTGCCACAGTCGCTGCAACATGTGGAGAGTGGCATTTCACCTTGTTGGCACATCGCTTATCAACCACTTAACCGGTTGGCCAAAAGACTTCTGTAACGATGCAAGTCGATGAACTGCAGGGTGCCAGCGGCGGAAGTAAAAACACAACGACCATGCTTTCTGCAGTAGCGTATTCAGGCCGGGATAGTGATGGAGAAATTGCTGTACCACCAGGTTGAAGACGTGAGCCATGCAAGGCACGTGTGTGAGGTTGCCCCAGAATAATGCCACCACCAGCTTCGTACTGTAATCGCACGTGGCCTTCCCTGGCTCCAGGTTCAGTGGAGACAGCCATTGTTCAAACTCAGCCTGGAGAGCTGTCCACAACTCTTCAGCTGTGTGACTGTGATCTCCAAGGCATATTAATTTAAAAAGGGCCTGATTGCGGTGAGCCCTGGCTGCACAGTACGGAAGTGCGGAGGATTCTCTATGCACTGTTGGAACATGTGTTTCATTAAGGGAGAAATTGAGGGCACAGTTGGATGAGGCAAAAGCAGTGCAGGAAGTTTTAAATGCAGAGGTTTGCCCCGCAAGCTTTGGGATTTCATGACTGGTGGAGCAGACCCTTGACCACCTGTACCCACAGCCACCAGAGTCACCAGGATGGAAAATGATGCAGAGGTTTAGTGCATTACGCAGTAACACTCCCGGCTACACGTTCTGTCCAGCGTCTAAGCCTTGCTATATTCTGATGTCACCAGAGGTTAGTTCTGCAGGTCAGCGTAGAGAGGGCACTTCATGAAGAAAGTGAATGTGTCTGTGGACTGCTACATTCAATGGAAATGTACACAGTGCTGTAAGATAATTCCATCTTTTTAGCATCCTTCTGTAACAGAATTTATGCTCCAAACCCCAAACCATCCACCTTCCCTTGAATCATACAGACATGGACCTCTTCATTACTAATGATAATGTTATGTTCAAGCAATCAGTGAGGGGGACGAGCTGGCCTACATGTGTGGTGCTGAAAAAAGCCAAATCAAAACAAGTGGAGATTGGAGCAGCCCAACAAAAGCAGCTACATCGGATTAATCTAAAGTTACAGAAACTTTTGTTCTCAGATGGACAGTTAGATTATTTCATTACACAATCCTCAAGATTGAACTTGCAAAACAAAGGAGGAAAAGTCATGGAATTATGCAAATCCCCGGATGGAGACGTGTTGATGATGTGCAGATGATGAAAAAAAATCAGTGAAATCTTTTACTCGACCAGATGACAATACATTCATGGGATACAATAAGAAGAGAAAAAAAAGGCTAGAATGGAGCAGTTCCGAATGGACGCTGGTGCTGGGAAACAATGGGATGATAAATGATAAACCTACAGTCTATGAGCGTTACGATGTGAGATGTGATTTTACCTTTAAAATGAAGATTAATGCACAAGTGCTCCGTGTCTTATTACTGTATAAAGCGTTGGCGAAAGATGGTGATGGGTGAACATGATAAAATATCCCAGCTGCCAACCAGCAGCATGGCAAGAGGTAAATCTGAAAGGAATACCATGGATGATTGTGGGATTAGCGACAAAGTGTCTTTTTGTGTAAGGACTTGTTATTTTCCTGATTCTTGAAGCAATCTTTGTTATGTTTTATGCCAAAACTGTAACTTTACCTTGAACAGCACAGTCTGACCTTACGGTTAGTTCTACCTTGGTAACATCGGGCAGCTCTGGTTACACCAAGCTTTTCTGCTTCTGCTGAGCCTTGATGGTTTTTCTTTGCTCTCGGTGTTGGGAATTTTCTTTTGCAGGTAATGATACCAGATGGGGAAACCATCTCTTCTTCACGGTGGTCTCACTGGGTCACTTCTCCATCTACTGCAACTGTAAAACTTTTTGCCAATGCCACCAATGGTGGCAATGAAGAAGAGCCCACTAATAAAGAACACTGAGTTTGCTTGAAGGCACACAGAGTCAGTATAATATAGCCCAATTAGTTGCAAAGCAGAGCTGCATTTGTCAGGTGGTAGTTGTAAGAGAATGGTCAGACATAACATGCTGAACAGCCATGTAGGGGCTACCACCATCTTGCACAAACTCTAGCAAACTAAATTTGCAGCTCAAGAGATGCAGGTCTGGAAGCCTTACCAAAGTGGAGACATCAGGGCCATTAGTAGGTATGGATGGAGTCCATAAAGATTCATTGGATCAGCTGCAGGGGACCATGAGAGGTAATAAATGGCATTATACCAAAGTGAATCGGGAGAGAGAAACCAGCACAATACGGATGTCAGTGTTTAAAGGATTACATGACAAATGACATCAGCTGTCGGTCCCTATTAAACTATTTCTACTGTGGTGAAATTGATGCCACTTTGGTGGTGTCTGCCAATAATTTTTGGAAATATGAACACTCCTGGTTGGGTCTCCTTCATGCGTGTTTCCTGTAGCAGTAGCCTCCGACACAGGCAGGCCTCCACTTCCTTGGACTCAACTATCCGTGTTCCTATCCTTAACCCATTTACCCCCGACGGTAATTTGCACGTTAATGACCGGGCCAATTTTTACAATTCTGACTACTGTTGCTTTATGAGGTTATAACTCTGAACGCTTTACCGGATTTTTCTTCAATATACCTTGGTTTATTTGTGAAAAAAAAATGGAAATTTGGCGAAAATTTTGAAAATTCAGCAATTTTCTAAATTTTAATTTTTATGCCCTTAAATCAGAGAGTTATATCGCACAAAATAGTTAATAAATAACATTTCCCACATGTCTACTTTACATCAGCACAATTTTAGAACCAAATTTTTTTTTGTTAGGAAGTTATAAGGGTTAAAATGTGAACAGTGATTTCTCATTTTTACAACACCTTTTTTTTTTTTAAGGACCACATCACATTTGAAGTCACTTTGAGGGGTCTATATGGCAGAAAATACCAAAAGTGACACCATTCTAAAAACTGCACCCCTCAAGGTACTCAAAACTACATTCAAGAAGTTTATTAACCCTTCAGGTGCTTCACAGGAGCTGAAGCAACGTGGAATGAAAAAATGAATATTTAACTTTTTAGTCACAAAAATGAACTTTTACAAACTTTTTTTTTATTTTCGCAAGGGTAAAAGGAGAAAATGGACAGATAAAGTTGTTGTACAATTTCTCCTGAGTACGCCAATACCCCATATTTGGGGGAAAGCCACTGTTTGGGCACACGGCAGAGCTCGTAAGGGAAGGAGCGCCGTTTGACTTTTTCAAACCAAAAGTGGCTGGAATTGAGATTGGACACCATGTCGCGTTTGGAAAGCCTCTGATGCACCTAAACAGTGGAAACCCCCCACAAGTGACACCATTTTTGAAACTAGACCCCCTATGGAACTTATCTAGACCTGTTGTGAGCACTTTGAACCCCCAAGTGTTTCACAAAAGTTTATAATGCCTGGGTGTGAAAAAAAAAAACAATTTTCCACAAAAATGATTTTTTAGTCCAAATTTTTGATTTTTCCCAAGGAAATTGGACCCCAAAAATTGTTGTCCAATTTGTCCTGAGTACGCTGATACCCTATATATGCGCACGGCAGGGCTTGGAAAGGAAGTAATAACGTTTTGGAATGCAGACGTTGATGGGGGTCATGTTCCGTTTGCAGTGCCCCAGATGAGCCTAAACAGTGGAAACCCCCACAAGTGACCCCATTTTGGAAACTAGACCCCCTAAGGATGGTGTGTGGTGAGCACTTTGAACCCCCAAGTGCTTCACACAAGTTTATAATGCCCAGGCATGAAAATAAAAAATCCTATTTTTTTCCCACAAAAATGATCTTTTAGTCACCAATTTTTTATTTTCCCAAGGGTAACAGGAGAAATTGGACCACAAAAGTTGTTGTCCAATTTGTCCTGAGTACGCTGATACCACATATGTGGGGGGGAACCACTGTTTGGGCGCACGGCAGAGCTCAAAATGGAAGGAGCACCATTTGACTTTTTCAAACCAAAATTGGCTGGAATTGAGATTGGACGCCATGTTGCATTTGGAGAGCCCCTGATGTGCCTAAACAGTGGAAACCCCCCACAAGTGACCCCATTTTGGAAACTAGACCCCCTAAGGAACTTATCTAGATCCATGGTGAGCAATTTGAAACCCCAAGTGCTTCATACAAGTTTATAACGTAGAGCTGTAAAATTAAAAAATCATATTTTTTCCACAAAAATGATCTTTTCACCACAATTTTTATTTTCCCAAGGGTAACAAGACTCCAAAAGTTATTGTGCAATTTGTCCTGAGTGCGCTGATACCCCGTATGTGGGGGTAAACCACTGTTTGGGTGCATGTTTGGGTGCATGGCAGAGCTTGGAAGGAAATGAGCGCCGTTTGACTTTTTCAACGCAGAATTGGTTGGACGCCATGTAGTGTTTGGAGAGCTCCTGATCTGCCTAAACAGTGGAAACCCCCCGACAAATGACACCATTTTGGAAACTAGACTCCTCAAGGAACTTATCTAGATGTGTGGTTAGAACTTTGAAACCCCAGGTGTTTCATTAAAGTTTATAACGCCCGAGCATGAAAATAAAAAAAACATATTTTTTCCACAAACATGATCTTTTAGTCCCTAACTTTTTATTTTCTCAAGGGTAACAGGAGAAATTGGACCCCAAAAGTTGTTGTCCAATTTGTCCTGAGTACGCTGATGCCCAACTACTGTATGGGCACATGTCGGGCACGGAAGGGAAGTAGTGACATTTTGGATTGCAGACTTTGAAGGAATGGTCTGCGGGCATCATGTTGCATTTGGAGAGCCCTGATGTGCCTAAACAGTGGAAACACCCCACAAGTGACCCCATTTTGGAAAATAGACCCCACAGGGAACTTATCTAGATGTGTGGTGAGCGCTATGAAGCCCCAAGTGATTCACAGAAGTTTATAACGTACAGCCGTAAAAACAAAAAAAATCATTTTTTTTTTTACAAAAATGATATTTTCGCCCCCAATTTTTTATTTTCCCAAGTGTAACAGGACAAATTGCACAATAACTCTTGGGTCCAATTTCTTCTGAGTACGCTAATACCCCTATGTGGGGGTAAACTACTGTTTGGGCCCATGGCAGAGCTCAGAAGTGAAGGAGGACCGTTTGACTTTTTCAACGATGAATTGGCTGGAATTGAGATCAGACGCCATGTCACATTTGGAGAGCCCCTGATATGCCTAAACAGCGGAAACCCCCAATTCTAACGCCAACCCTAACCCCAACACACCCCTAACCCTAATCCCAACCCTAACCATAACCCTAACCACAAACCTAACCCTAACACACCCTAACCCTAATCCCAACCCTAATCCTAACTTTAGCCTCAACCCCAACCCTAAATTTAGCCACAACCCTAACACTAATTGGAAAATGGAAATAAATACATTTTTTTTAATTTTACTATTTTCCCTAACTAAGGGGGTGATAAAGGGGGGTTTCATTTACTATTTATAGCGGGTTTTTATGATTGGCAGCTGTCACGCTAACAGACGTTTTTATTGCAGAAATAGTTTTTGCATCACCACATTTTGAGAGCTATAATTTTTGCATATTTTGGCCCACAGAGTCATGTGAGATCTTATTTTTTGCGGTACGAGTTGATGTTTTTATTGGTACCATTTTTGAGCACGTGACAATTTTTGATCGCTTTTTATTTCGATTTTTGAGAGGTTAGAATGAACAAAAAACAGCAGTTCATGAATTTCTTTTGGGGGGGCGTTTATACCGTTCCCGTGTGGTAAAATTGATAAAGCAGTTTTATTCTTCGGGTCAGTACGATTATGGCGATACCTCATTTATATCATTTTTTTATGTTTTGGTGCTTTTATACAATAAAAACAATTTTCTGCGAGCTATAACTTTTTTATTTTTTCGCTGATGATGCTGTATCATGGCTCGTTTTTTGCGGGACAAGATGCCGTTTTCAGCGGTACCATGTTTATTTATATTCGTCTTTTTTATCGCGTATTATTCCACTTTTTGTTCGGCGGTATGATGATAAAGCATTGATTTTTTGCTTTGTTTTTTTTTTTAAAGGGTTCACTAAAATGGTTAACTAGTGGGACAGTTTTATAGGCGGGGTTGTTACGGATGTGGCAATACCAAAAGTGTGTACTTTTATTGTTTTGTTTTTTTTTATTTACAGGAAGAAATTAATTTATTGGGGAATATTTTTTTTTTCCTTTATTTTGTAAAATTTTTTTTACACTTTTGATTTTCATTTTTTTAACTTTTTTACTTTGTCCCAGGGTGGGACATCACTGTAAAATGTCAGATCGCTGGTCTCACAGTGTGCACAGCACACTGTGTGACCAGCGATCTCACAGGCAGTGCAGGATACTTCCTCAGCACCTGCTCTCAGCAGGCGCTGAGGAAGCCGCCTCCCTGCAGGACCCGGCAGCCATCTTGGATTCGGGTCCTGCAGGGAAGAGGCCTTCAGAACAGTGCGGTCACATTGTGCTATTCTGAGGGCCTCAGGGGAGCACGCAGGGAGCCCCCTCCCTGCGCGATGCTCCCCTGTGCCCCCGGTACACGCGATCGTGTCTGATCGGGTGTGCCAGGGGTTAATGTGCCGGGAGCAGTCCGTGACCCGTCCTGGGCCCTGGCACATAGTGCCGGGTGTCAGCTGTGATAATCAGCTGACACCCGGCGGCGATCAGCTGCGCTCCCCCCGGGAGCGCAGCTGATCGCCTTGGACGTACTATCCCGTCCATAAGCAGATTGGCACGGGTTTTATGGACGGGATAGTACGTCCAATGGCAGAGAGGGGTTAACCCTTCAGGTGCTTCACAGGAGTTTTTGAAATGTTTACAAAAAATGAACATTTAACTTTTTTTCAAAAAAATATTACTTCAGATCTAATTTTTTTTGTTTTACCAAGGGTAACAGGAGAAATTGGAACCCAAAAGTTGTTGAGCAATTTGCCCTGAGTACGCTGATACCTCATATGTGGGGGGAACCACTGTTTGCGTGCATGGCAGGGCTTAGAAGGGAAGGAGCGCCGTTTGACTTTCCAATGCAAAATTGGCTGGAATTAAGATCAGACGCCATGTCGCATTTGGAGAGCCCGTGATGCGCCTAACAGTGGAAACCCCCACAAGTGACCCCATTTTGGAAAGTATTGAGGGAAACCAGACACGTGTTTATATAATAGATGTGTGTGATTCCAATAAGCAGCACAGCCAATAGGCCTCAAGGAACTCTAAACCCTTTCCATGCCAAAAGAAATCTGTTAAGTCATGAATGATCGTGAATGACCGGTGCTCAGCTAATCGCCGCAATCTTCTAATCTCAGAGGTAACACAGATCCCAGCAGAATGTGGCACATTCATGAAAAATAGATTATGTATGTAGCAGAGACCAAAAATGTAGAAGAACTCACTAGGGCTATTTAGATAGGGTAGAGACAGTTAGAACGGAGTAACTGTCTCTACACCAACACATGAGGCTTTCGCCTACATCGGAAACCTTCAAACGGAACGTGAAGACCCACCTCTTCCGACAAACCTACAACCTGCAGTGGTCCTCCATCTGCTGAACCACCGCACGACCAACTCTACCCTCTAGTGTATCCTCACCCATCCCCCGTAGACTGTGAGCCCTTGTGGGCAGGGGCCTTTCTCCTTCTGTACCTGTGTGTGACTTGTTTTGCTCCTGTCTATTGTACTTGTCTATATTTTCCCCTTTCACATGTACAGCGCCATGGAATAAATGGTGCTATAAAAAGGAATAATAATAATAATAATAATGATGGTGGTAAAGGAGTGGTGTAGTCCAAGTTGTGGCAGTTGCCAAGAGCAAAGCTAAATGGCCTGAGTGAGTGATATCACAGGAATGTGCCTAGTTATCATGGCAAACCAATGCAAAGAGAAACAGTGCTGGAGGCTGCAGATGGAGGACAGAGAGCTCGGGGCTGGATCCAGGAGAAGTCACTAATGACATTATCAGAGCAGTGCAGAGAAAGACTGAGTGGCATTGGCAAAAAGGTTACAGTTGCAGAAAATGGAGAAATGACCCAATGAGAAGGGAACCAGGAAAAATAGATGGTTTCCCCTTTACTATCATTACGTGCAAGAGAAAATTCCCAACACCGAGAGCAAAGAAAAGCCATCAAAGCCCAGTATAAGCAGAAAAGCTCAGTGTAACCAGAGCTGCCCGGTGTAACCGGAGCTATCCGGTGTAACCAGAGCTGCCCGGTGTAACCAGAGCTGCCCGGTGTAACCACGGTACAACTAACAGGAAGGTCAGACTGTGCTGTTCCAGGTACAGTTACAGATTTGGCTTAAACATAACAGAGATTGCTTCAAGAATCAGGAAAATAACAAGTCCTTTCACAAAAAGACACTTTGGCGCTAATCTCACAATCATCCATGGTATTCCTTTCAGTTTTACCTCTTGCCATGCTGCTGGTTGGCGCCTGGTATGTATTTTTCATGTTCATCCATCACCATCTTTCTCCAATGAATGAGACACAGAACACTTGTGCGTTATTCTTTATTTTGAAGCTAAAATCACTTCTCACATTGTAACCAGAAGAAGCCCCGTCGCTCATAGACTGTAGGTTTATCATTTATCATCTCATTGCTTCCAGCACCAGCGTCCATTCGGAGCTGCTCCGTTTTAACCTCTTTTTTTCTCTCCTCTTATTGTATCCCATGAATGTGGTCATCTGGATGTGTAGAAAATTTCACTGATTTTTTTCATCATTTGCACACTATTATTATTTCTCCATCCAGGGATTTCCGTAATTCCATGACTTTTTCTCCTTAGCTTTCTAACTTCAATCTTGAGGAGTGTTTGATGAAATAATCTAAATGTCCGAGAACAAGAGTTTCTGTAACTTTAGATTGGCCCAATGTCGCAGTTAGTGTTGGGCCACTCAAATCAAATTTGGTTTTACTTTGGCTTTTTTCAGGACCCTACATGTAGGCCAGCTCGTCCCTCTCACTGATTGCTCTAACATAACATTATCATCAGTAAGGAGGAGGTCCATGTCTGTATGATTCAAGGGAAGATGGATGGTTTTGGGTTTAGGGCATAAATTCTGTTACATACGATGCTAAAAAGAGCCACTTACAATATATCAAACTGCTATAAAACTTCACCATGTGTTACATATAAAGCCTATAGTAAAAACCCTACAAGGTGCTTGCCTGTCTGACTTCTGAGCGCAATGTGTACTTTTACGCTCGGCACAATAGAGCAGAGAGATGAGTGACGAGGCTGCGGTATGCTACACTCGATGGAATTATCTTACAGCACTGTGTACATTTCCGTTGAATGTAGCAGACCGCAGACACTTTCACTTTCTTCATGAAGTGCCGTCTCTACGCTGACCTGCAGAGCAAACCTCTGGTGACATCAGAATATGAGCAAGGCTTAGACAGTGGACAGAACGTGTAGCCGGGGAGTATAGCTGCATTATGTACTAAACCTCTGCATCATTTTCCCTCCTGTGTGACATTTAGCTATACTTTTCTTTAACTATTCCCTTCTTAATAAATAAGAAAATTTTGAAAATCTCCATGACGTGTTGGACCTCTCAAACTCAAAATGGATGGAAAATAGAAGTGTCTTATTCAAGCAAAAGCCACAAGGATGTTCATACTATAGATGTATAGACCATGAGACTGCCATGGTGACCTAGGAGAGAGGGATTCAGCTGTGGTTTGTCCCATCCCTGTTGCTTATGGTAAGAAGAACATGCTCAAAGCTTGAGGTGATCTACAAGGCTATTAAATACAGAGATTGGGAAGGTTAGAGAAGTAACGAACCACCAAGCCCTTCTGTTCTGGTCGAAAAAAATTGGACATCAATGGAACCCGTACTGAGATTTCCAACAATCCATCAAGCAAATCTGCTTTCAAACTTGGCCACAACATTCCTGGAGCCAGTTGTGTCTCACAATTGGTCTTTGACAACTATATATTGCCTTGCAATCAGTGTATTCCCGTGACTTTGGAGAACCCCGGTTGGGAGTGTACTATGTATGGTTGCTGGCTGGAGCATGATACACGTGCTATGGTCACGATATGTACTGTCTGTACTGTCCTATCTGGAAGGCTGCTGTTGCCAGCTGGATCGGGAGACGTGCTACGGTTGTGGTATGGAGCCTGGAATGTGATTATAGACTATACTAGTGGGAGACACAAAAGCTGTGGGCCAACCAAAAGTTGTGAGACAGTTGGTATCGCCTGGTATGAGGGCAGTGGAATTATCGTCCCCAGGATGGGATCTTGTGGGCTAAGGACATTGCATTGTGACCATCTATCCAGAATTGTTGTAAAGCCATGGATGTAGGGAATAAAAAATAGTTCCAGTGTTAACCTTCCTAGGAGATGATTACAGCCTACAGCCTCAGATCTTCATATGCGGACTAAGGTTCCTTTCCCAAGGCAGGAAATTCAGCAGCCATTTTAAGGTGATTCTGGCTACTGAGAGGACATCACATGTCACAGTTTCGCCATAGTGATAAACATCAGATAACAATTGAGGTGTCCTGTCACAGGTTTTACATTGGTGTGTAAGGAACAATTCTGGCCTAGGTTTGATTCTGTGTTCGTAAAGGCTAAATACATGGTCCTTTGGGTATGGGTGATGTTTTTTTACTTAGAGTCACTTTTAGATTGTATACTGCTGGATGACATAGCAAACCTGTACCCTATAGTTGGACAAGGAAGGAGACAATCAGTGATGTAGAAATAAGCTGTGGTTATGGAATGGAATGATTGCATGTCCTGTACATGAAGGAGGTAGCAGCAATCAACCTTATTATTCACATTTTCTGCACAAAACAACAGTTTCAGATGGTGGCAGATATCTTGTGAACATCATTACAGAAATGCACCTGAATGGAATGGGGGCCTCCGTTTTCAACTTTTATTTTTTACTCATTCATATAGCGCCATTTATTTGATAGTGCGTCACAGACATCATCATCATCTGTCCCCATTGGGGCTTGCAGTCTAAATTGTTTGTAGTGTTATAGGAAATTTGAGTACACAAAGGAAACCCAATGAGAACATACAAACCACTAGCAAATGTTGGCCTCTGTGAGATTTGAGCCCAGGGCACAAGCATTGCAAGGCTTCAGAGCTAACCACTTTGCCACTGTGATGCCTCTTCAAATCTCTACATTCTCAGCTCACTCTCTTGTGGTGGCAAGCCCAGTATTTGCTCACCAATGTTCCCAGGTCTGGTCAACACATCAGTCTCAGCAGTTATACTTCACTTATTGCTATCTAGGGCTACCCACAACACACAGCTTCATCCTAGACGTCGGACTCGGCACTCCAGAAGTTGAGCTCTCCTGCCTGTTTTGTCTTCTTCTAATACAAGACACCCTGGCTGGCTTGCTGTCATCAGATTTTTCTGTCACTCCCCAAACCCAGTTGGTAGCTTGCTATCTACGTATCCAGATCTCCTCTTTAACACACACCTGAATGCTGGTCTGGCAATATCTTGTTCTCTCTTCTCTACTGAATTCTTAAAACTAGGAACTAACTTGACTTTAGTTTCCTTGCAACTCCCCCTCCGTATGCACCTTCCTTACCTAGAGGCCTAATCTTACAGCCCAGAAGAAGGAAAAAGTATGAAAATATCAACATATCAAGAGTCTTCAAGAAGGCATCAGACATCTTCTCACTCCTTTACTGGTGCCTCAAAACTTCAAAAAATGTCCAAATGTATAGCGCATTTCAAACAACACAACCATCCCATATGCTACAGTACTATGGGAAATAAGAAGAGATCCCAACATATAATAAAATCAATATATTTTATTAATAAATGATTAAAATACTATTTTAAAAAAAATCATGAAAAGCAGGATACTGTCCAAGGGACACCGAGTGGAAAAAATACCAATAGTAATGGTTAATGGTATATAATGGATCACTCAAATAGGCAACACTGAAAAAATCACATCATACATACATAATTCAATGGGTGCAACTCAAACAGGTGTTAGACATGCTACAAATGGATCATGTAATGTTAATATGGACACAAAGTGAAATGCCAAATAACCATACTATACACAAATACAAAAGTGCTCAAAACATCACAATCACAAATACGCATAAATGTGATGTAGCATAATAACAAAATAAATATGTTAAATTCACATGAAGGTCCATGTAATAAAAAAGAACATGACCCTGATGCATAGAGGCCTCCCACCTAGCAATGTCAAACCGCAATCTATTAACAGTGCCCCATGAAAATAAATAGATGATATTTACCAAGTGAAAGTGGTATATCCGCTCAGCGTCCCTCACCCCGACGCGCAAAGCCCCCAGGAGAAGCTGGCGGTGAAACGCGCGTCGGGGTGAGGGGACGCTGAGCGGATATACCACTTTCACTTGGTAAATATCATCTATTTATTTTCATGGGGCACTGTTAATAGATTGCGGTTTGACATTGCTAGGTGGGAGGCCTCTATGCATCAGGGTCATGTTCTTTTTTATTACATGGACCTTCATGTGAATTTAACATATTTATTTTGTTATTATGCTACATCACATTTATGCGTATTGGTGATTGTGATGTTTTGAGCACTTTTGTATTTTGATATGTGTATAGTACGGTTATTTGACATTTCACTTTGTGTCCATATTAACATTACATGATCCATTTGTAGCATGTCTAACACCTGTTTGAGTTGCACCCATTGAATTATGTATGATGTGATTTTTTCAGTGTTGCCTATTTCAGTGATCCATTATATACCATTAACCATTACTACGGTATTTTTTCCGCTCGGTGTCCCTTGGACAGTATTCTGCTTTTTATGATTTTTTTATAAATAGTATTTTAATCATTTATTAATAAAGTATATTGATTTTATATATGTTGGGATCTCTTCTTATTTCCCATAGTACTGTAGCATATGGGATGGTTGTTTGTTTTGGTTGAAGTGCGCTATACATTTGGACATTTTTTGTTGATATAACTTTTGTTAAGATGCCAGGTTTTCATCATCTAAAAAAGATACTTCCAAACATTTTCCACATTTATTGTGACCAAAAATCTGTACAAATTCATTGAAAAAAGCTGTTTTTTTTATGGTGTAACAATGCAAAATAAAGAACTAAAATAACGTGCATGTTATGGATAACAGAAGGGGAATTTTGCAGATCCCTCTGCTGCCACCAGTTTGTCAGGGAGAATATGGTAGAGATCACGCAGATTCCACTGCTTGCCACCAATTTTTCAGGGAGACGCATCTCCACTGCCTCAAATTGTCAGGACCATTACGTAATCACGCCCATGGATGTCCCAGAAGATATTGTCGTTATGTTTCCGGCCACGATTTTACCCTTCTATATTGATGAAACATGTCATGAATATCATCTTCCATCTTCCAAATATTAAGTTGGAGGTGTTTGGCTTTTACGGTGATGTGAATGAATGCATTATGCTCGTCCTTTCGCTACAATGCTGAGAATGTATCTCCCATAAATATCAGATTGATGCAAACTCCAATATTAATCGCTGACCGCTCACTCCAGAAAGTCTGACACCAGCGCTTCGAACAGAGGATGCACTTGCCTCAGAAAGTTAATTCTATGCCTCTGAACATACGAATCAAAGCCTTGGTGTCTGGTTTTAGAGCAGGTCTCCTTTTGTAATTACCTGGCCACTGCAGGTGATCCTTTTTCAATTTCCCCAGTTATAATTAATCCCATATGTTCTATATGAGGGTGATATGTCCCCTCTCTAGAGATATCTTATGGATTTTAGTTTTTCTCTGTCACTGTTCACTCTTAAACTAAGATGTGGTTGAAGTACACTTTGAACTTATAACTTCAATGGTTTTTGGGTGAGAGGCCATTTCAAAACTCTGATCTTCTTGCAATGCCATTCTTTTTCTGATTTGGTCTCTTAGGGTCGTTGCCATTCTGAAAGGTGAAATTCCTTTTCATCTTCAGCTTTTTAGCAGGATTCTGAAGGCTTTGATGCAAAACAGACTGGTATTTGGAACTGTTCATAATTTCCTTCACTTGAATAAAGCCCCAGTTACCGCTGATGGAAAACATCCACCAACGAACAACGCTGTCCCCAGCATGCCTCATTGTGGGTATGATGTTCTTCTGGTCCTGCGCAGAGTTGGCTTTACATCAACCATATCTTTTGAAACTATGGTCTAAAAGTTACATGTCAGTTTCATCAGACAGAACATGTTTTCTACATGCTTTTAGACTTGATGGAGGTTTGTCAAAACATGGCCGAGCCTTGTAAGAAAGGCTTCCATCTTACCACCTTAGCCCACAGGCCAGATATATGAAGAATACAAAAACACTTGATGACATCTTTGCAGTGTTCCAACAATATAATGTATCTACAGGAGTATCACATCAAAGGTGGAAAATGTTCTGGAATAATTTTTGATTTGCATAATTTTTTTACATGACGTAAGCCTGTTTTTATAAGCAGGGGTGCGTAGATATTTCATGTTCAATGTAGGTGGTAAAATCCCTAAAGTAATCTTTTGTTGTTTTTGAGCGTGGGATTCATCTCAAGTGTATGAATGTATGCATACATGACCTCTTTTCTGCAATTATTCTCATTGTCTCTGTAGATTTAGCAGGAGAAAAGAAAACACTCTCAAGAATTTTTAGTAAATGATGGCAGCCATTACCTGCAACATGTATATTTTTGCCTTTCATTGTTAGCCTCTCCCTCATCCTTTACGGAATACACTGGTGGACTCACTTCTTTTTCGATTGTTCCTCTGTTCTGGACACCAAATCACTTCTTACAGAGAGACTTTCCACAAACCTTCCATTTTCAGGCACTAAAGACCAATCTGATTGACCCTTAAAAAATAAAGAATTTTCTCTAATAATGAAATAATCAAGTTTCAATTTAAGAAGGAGGTCATCTACAAAAGAAAAAAAATATTCCCTCTCTTACAAAAATGTTTATAATGGCTAACCTTTGGAACATGACCAGTGTGATGAACGGGGCACGGGGGATATGGTTTATGATCCCACCACTGCCACCAATGTAATAAAAACACAGCAAACAAGTCTATTGACCTCACACTTTATCACAGGGGTCTTATTTTAGTTATCCCACCTCTGCCACCAATATGACACCAACTTCAGGAATTTATGTATATCCCACTTTCCAGTTCCGCTTAGGAACTTGCAGCTCTCCGGCGCCCCCTTACCCTCAGGTCAGTCAGGGAACTGCACCTAGGATAATTAGTTGCCGGACGGACCTGCTAGCATGTGTACTGGCTATTAGGCACACTTGAGCGAGGGAATTATAACTACTCCTAGCCGCAGCCAGGCAATACACTTATAAAACGAGCTCCGTCACTGCCAGCTTTACCCAATGCCCTATACACACTTGCTGCCACCAGCCTCTGGTTCTAGAATGTGGGGCAGGAGCCACCCCAATTTAGTAGCATAATTCTCTTTGGAGGACGTGACAGTACGTTATAGAGCAAGGAGAAACGGAACTAGTAATTTTATATATTTTACTCCAAAAAGGTAGGAAGTGTTTGCAAAAGGTCTAAAAGATATTACAAAATGAAACAATTAAAGTATGTACAAGACAATTACAAAATAAAAGGGGTTAACTGTAGAAGACGCGATTACATTTGCTTAAGTCCTTTCAGGCATACCATGCGGTTAGGGGAAAGGCGACATGTCGCAATGCATCACAGAGTTTCACTGCATTGGGTTTCCAGGGCAAGACTCCTTGCCAACTGAGCTCTCACCATTTTATACCCCACTGGTAGTGACATCACTAAAGAGACTGAGTTATGGTAGCCCTCCTCTTTCTGCCCGAATGAATATTTTGCTACAAAACTTCTGAATTACATAACTAAGCGAGGAAACCTCTCATGGCGATGCATAGTGTATCATCTTACTCAGCTTGACGTTGGCGTTCATTTAAGCCTAAATTCAAAGTACCTGGATGGATCGGCTAAGTAAGAATCCATTCCCTGGATTCCGCTGGTGCCAGACCTTAGAAAAGGCGCTGGAGTGTAGCTTAAAAATTGCAGGCCCTGAATATGTTTTTCATACTCATAACATAAACTGGTGTCGAGTTATGCCCTAATGGTTAGATTCTAAATCAAGGCTATCTGAATCACAGCACATGATGTGAGACAAAGAACTGCTCTTGGCTAATTAGCACTATCCTGAGGGAGGGATAGGAGGGGTTTAGTATTACACGCAGGAAATGAAGTGAGCTAGGGAGAGAAGTTTGCAGCTGCTGACAGGGGAGGTCAAAAAGCCCCCAGCATGTTCTGCACAGACCTAATGAATGTAGCAGAGCTCACTGTGTGCAGAAAGTTCTGGAAGGGGAACTGTGAATGCGGGCAAAATGGGGGTATCATTACACCTCCCCTTTTGGATTGTGCTAAGGAGGCAGGACCTCTCGGTACTCCTCCATGAGCACCTCGGTAGGTTCACCTCGGCGAGACAACCTATCTGCATTGCCATGCTCGCTGCCCTTTTTGTGCTTCATGGTAAAGTCATACTGCTGGAGGGCAAGGCTGCAGCATAGCAAACTTCCGTTGATTCCAGACACTGTGTGCAGCCAGCTCAGGGGGTTGTGGTCGGTCACCACTGTGAAGGTGCGACCATACGGGTAGGGCTGCAAATGTTGCAGTGCCCAGACCATGGCCAGGTACTCCTTCTCGATGGTGGAATAGGCCACTTCCCTCAGCAGAAGCTTCCGGCTCAGGTACAACACGGGATGCTCTTGGTTCCCCAAGTTGACCTGACTGAGCACAGCACCGAGGCTAAACTCGCTGGCATCAGTCTGTACCAGGAAAGGCTGACTACTGTCGACTGCTTTTAACATGGGTGAGCTGCACAGGGCTGTTTTCAGAGCCTGGAAGGCCACCTCACAGCCATCTGTCCAGTCGACTGTTTGTGGTAGCTTCTTCCTGTGAGGTCCATCTAGGGCTTTGCAAGGCTGCTATAGTTCTGAACAAAGCGCTTATAGTACCCTGCAGTGCCCAGGAAGGACATCACCTGTTTCTTGGTCCGGGGGGTAGGCCAGGACGCAATTGCACCCTTTTTCTCTGGCTCTGGCCCCCGCCTTCCCGGTGTCCCAGGTAGTCGACCTCTCTCATGCCCATTTGTTACTTTCCCGGCTTGATGGTCAGGCCTGCTGGGTGAAGACGCTGGAGCACCTCCTGGAGATGCTGCAGGTTTTCGTCCCAGGTAGAAATGAATATGGCAATGTCATTCAGGTACACCACCGCCTACTTCTCCAGTCCGTGAAGCAGGTGGTTGACCATCCACTGGAAAGTGGCAAGGGCATTCTTCATGCCAAAGGGCATGACAGTGGACTCGTACAGTCTGAAGGGGGTTGTTATGGTGTGATATGTTCTGTGGGTCTCATTTTATGTATATTTATATTTTACTGATCAGTGTATTTCACATGTTGTCTAGAGTCTCAATTGTCAGCCTTTTGGCTGATAATTGAGTTAGGTCACCTACCATCTGCAGCCTGAATGTGTCTATGCCTTTTGATGAACCCCTGCTGATATCTCCTGATTGTCCATTCATGACCCCTCAGCTATCCAAATGCAGCGAGTCACCCCCTGTAGTGCCTTAATCCCTGAGGCACCTTTCCCAGGTCAGAAAGGCCTGAAAGCCATCAAACTGGTCTGACTGTCCTTGTAGATAAGGAGGGGATCTGAGGACGACAGAGAGGTTGAAGTCAGTCCCTGTGTGGAAAAGGATGGTGCACAGACACAGCACTTCAGAGAGAAAGAAAGATTGATTTCTTTGGTTTTATCCTCTGTCGTCTGGATTATTGGACTGATCTTATGGGACATTTATCCTGTTACTGAACTGTATTCGTGTTCTGGACTATTGTATCCTCAGTGTGGTGGTTTGTTTATGGACCTTTCAGTTTTGCCTATAATAAAGGTCTTGGGATTTTTCGCACTTCTCTTGCTCTGTTGATTGTGTGATACCGGAGAAGGACCCCGTGACAGGGGTGATAAAGGTGGACTTCTCCTGAGCCTCGGAGCTCAGGGGAATCTGCCAGTATTCCCGACTCAAATCCATAAAGGATAGGTATTCCGATTTTGCTAACCGCTCAAGTAGCTCCTCGATGCGCGGCATTGTGTGCGCGTCAGAGGCTGTGATGGCGTTGAGCCCCCTGTAGTCCACGCAGAACTGGGTAATCCGATCCTTCTTGGGCACGAGAACTACAGGTGAGGCCCACGTGCTTTTGGACCGTTGAATCACCCCCAGCATGGGGGTTCGGTTAACAAGGCATTTAACTCCACGTTTTCGATGGACCCACCGGTCTTGACTTGGGCCAGTTTTGTCCAGGAGGGGGTCTTCCTCCCCATCCTCTGGCAAGTTGCGGATCGGTAGGATGCAGGCTTCACGTTCATGATGAGCCTTCAACATGTTGACATGAAAGGCCTTGCACCTACCCCGGTCGGGGTCAAGAGTGACCACGTAGGTGACTGGGTTTAGCTGTTGGTGCATGACGTACAGACATTGCCAGGTTGCCTGAAGCTCATCCTTTGGTACGGGGACCAGCACCCACACCTTTGACCCACCTGGTAGGGTCTGCTCCCGGGCGTTTTGGTCGTACCAGTGCTTCTCGTCAGCCTGGGCTTGCGCTTGTGATCATGTACCAACTGCGTCAAGGTCTGCATCTTGTCACGGCAGCGCATGACATAATCCATGATGGACACTTCAGAAGGGTTCGGCTCATCTTCCCAGGATTCCCTTACCAACCCAAGGGGTCCTCGGACTCGCCTGCTGCACAGGAGCTAATAGGGAGAGAACCCTGTTGAGGCCTGCTGAACCTCTCGATAAGCGAATAGCAGGTGTGGGAGGTACCACTCCCAGTCGCGTCCTTGAGTCTCAACCAGCATGCGGAGCATCTGTTTGAGGGTACCGTTGAAGTGCTCAGACAAGCCATTGGTCTGTGGGTGATACGCACTCAATACCAGACGCTGCACTTGCATTCTCTTACAGAGAGCCTCCATTAGGCGAGACATAAATTGGGTCCCTTGATCGGTAAGCATCTCTCTGGGAAATCCTACCCATGAAAAGATGGTCATCAGTGCATCTGCCACCTTATCTGCCCTAGTTGAGGACAGAGCCACTGCCTCCGGGTACCGGGTAGCATAGTCTACCACAGTGAGGATGTATTGCTTTTCAGAGCTGCTGGGGCCGGCCAGAGGGCCCACAATGTCCACCGCGATTCTCCGGAAAGGCTCCTCTATCACTGGCAAAGGAATCAGGGGAGCCTTAAGAACAGGCCCCGCCTTCCCCACTCTTTGGCAGGTGATACAGGAGCGGCAGTGGTTTGTCACATCTGTCCCTATATTGGACCAATAGAAGTGTTGAGACAGCCGTGCCTTGGTTTTGCTGATCCCCAAGTGTCCAGCAAGTTAATTTCATGGGCAATCTGCAACAACTCACCCCTAAATTGGTACTGTACGACCAGCTGTCTTTCCCTCAACCACTCCTTTTGGGAATCTCCGGGTACTGTCTTCCGGTACAACCTTCCTTGTTTCCAGAACACCCTCTCCTTATCAGTCATGGAGGTAGGAGTCTCGGCGAGGTGTCTCAATTTCTCCAGGCTTGCAGAGTGCAAAGCGGCCTGGAACTCGTGGCTGGAGGCAGCCAGAAGCGACGTCAAGGTTCCTTCCTCACTGGGACGCTCTGGGGCCTGCTCCAGGTCCATCCCTGGTTCAGTCAACCATCTGACTGAGGAGTGTCTGGAAGGCTGGGCCTTACCTGCGTTCCAGGCACTCTGACTGCGGGTGACAGCGCCTATGTAAACTGTCTCCCTGGAGTTTTCCACAGACCCATCAGCTGGCGCTGCTATGGGCTTTACCTCCTCATCCACTCCCAACACTTCAGGAGCAGTGTTACTTATAGGCCAGCTACCTTCCTCGGTGGCACTGGACAGTTGCATGGCCTCACCTTCCTCACGGTTCCCATGTACCTCACCATTTCCTTTAGCACTGTCACTTGCTCCTGCTAGGGGTTCAAGAAAACACCAAAAACAGGCAGAGATACTAACCTGTCTAAAGAGGCCTCAATACAAATGCACTGACAGGGTGCAGCGGACCCAAGTAAAATGGCAACTACGCAGGTGCATTAATACCAAATAAAAAAGCCAGCCTTCAATCAGGGATTGGCCGTGTGGCACACCAGGGCACAAAGACATCATCTGTATGTGGCGATGTTCACACTAGGAATGCAGAGCGTCTGGTTCACAGACTATTAATGACGCCTTATGCGGGTTGCCCAGTGCTAACTATAATGCATCCAGTGTGAACAGAGGCCACAGTGTACAGAACCATTAGGGCCCAACTGCACCCTGCAAAAATATAATGTGCACAAAAACATATCAATACATGTAAGGTATTGGTTGATATTCTGGCCAAAATATGTAAGCTGCCAACCCACTTCACGGATCCTTACGCTTGCCAGTCCTACTCTAACATCAAAACAACAGAAAGCTGACTAAAAATCCAAAATTCAAGAAAACACCAAAAACAGGCAGAGATACTTACCTGTCTAAAAAGGCCTCAATATAAATACACTGACAGGGTGCAGCAGACTCAAGTAAAATGGCAACTACACAGGTGCATTAATACCAAATGAGACAGCCAGCCTTCAATCAGGGATTGGCCGTGTGGCACACCAGTGCACAAAGATACCATCTGTATGTGGCGCTTTAGTCCGCTTTCTGTGGTTTTGATGTTAGAGTAGGACTGGCAAGCGTAAGGAACCATGACGTGGGTTGCCAGCTTACATATTTTGGCCAGAATATCATCCAATACCTTACATACATTGATATGTTTTTGTGCACGTTATATTTTTGCAGGGTGCAGTTGGACCCTAATGGTTCTGTACACTGTGGCCTCTGTTCACACTGGATACATTATAGTTAGCACTGGGCAGCACGCATAAGGCATCATTAATAGTCTGTGAACCAGATGCTCTGCATTCCTAGTGTGAACATCTCCACATACAGATGGTATCTTTGTGCACTGGTGTGCCACACGGCCAATCTCTGATTGAAGGCTGGCTCTTTCATTTGGTATTAATGCACCTGTGTAGTTGCCATTTTACTTGGGTCCGCTGCACCCTGTCAGTGCATTTGTATTGAGGCCTTTTTAGACAGGTAAGTATCTCTGCCTGTTTTTGGTGTTTTCTTAAATTTTGGATTTTTAGTCCGCTTTCTGTGGTTCTCCTGCTATGGGTTCCTAAGCTGTCTCACCCCGCAGAGTGATGTAACTGAGCACTTCTGCACCTGTGGACACATCAACCTCTTCAGAAAAATGGGCATCAGGTACAGCTGGCACATTAACAATGTGTAGCCCTGGTGTTTAAGGTACACAATACCAGGAGGATGAGTGGAGAGGTAACGGTTAAGGGCTCTACATGACATCACATATACTTCGGACACACCCAGCAGGGGTGTAGAGGGGTGTGGTTTTGAGCACAAGAGAGTCTTGTAGTGTCTCCTGAGGTGAAGGGAGAGAGGAGGAGTGCCTGTCTGGAGCACCAAGATTCCTGTCGATTCAGAGAGACAGTACAGTAGTGGAGGCTAGTACAGGTGAGCCAGTTCACCTTAGCCTAGTCAGTGCTGAGATTGAGAGTTTGAGCAAGTCGAAAGGCACAGTGGAAGGAAATCAGAAGTGCTTTAGGATTGAAGTATCCTGCACATTGTCACCGGTCACTGGAGACCGAAGCATCACTATAGCTTCACGCATAGTGGTAGAAAAACCAGAGGCTTACTGGACCTTAGGTAACAGAAAGCAGCCTTTGAAGTGTCAGTACGTAACAGGGGTCAGGTGGAATAGGAACTTTGAGCTAGGCCAAGCATAGAAGAACCTAGTTTCATCACTGGAAGGCTCCACCACAAAACTGACCGGGCAGTACAGCTTTGAAATAGCTGAAGTTTCAGGAGTGAACTACGCTTTATGCTGGTTGGACTCATCATCATTGGAAAGTAAAGGAGGCCCCTGCCTTGCTCAGCCGTTGCCTCAAAACTCATCCTCCATCAACCCCATCAGCCTCCCTGGGACCTGCCTTACCATCTAACAAGTAAAAGGTATGGAAAGACGCTGACGGTGTGAGACTGAGTTATTTAATTGCATGCCTGCACAACCCCACCATAACCATCGACCTGAGGGAAGAGTCCCACCTGTAGGGGACCCGACATCTAGCTGCCTCACCATCCCCTCAGAGATCTACAGCAGCGCTGGTACAAATTACCAGAGACTACAGGTGGCGTCACGAACTGTAAATATATCTATCCCCTGTAAATATTCCCCCAACATACGCCAGACAGCCAGGGCCACAGACCGAGCCACCGCTATCTGTGACAAACCCCATAGACTTCCATGGGCTCGGCTCTGAGTACCCCATTGCCCTGGTAACCCACAATTGTGGTGGCGGGTCGACACAAAACTTTGGCGTCACGAACAGGATACGAAACTCGCAAAATTGCGAGCCCTGTGTGCCTGTGGAGTGTTTTGGTGAAAAAGACTGTTGCTATTGTTTGGCGCCAAATACCGCCATATTTGCCACCAGATTCACGCCCTAAGGCGCTGGAGAAGAAGGTGGGCGTACCTGAAAGAGCGCGCAAAGTCTTGGACACGCCCCCGGCTCTGACTCAGCGGCAGGTCCTGCAACAGGAAGTGAACGCTCTGACATCAGAGCGCCTGCGACGAAGGTCCTGTTCCCACTGCTGTGCCTGTGAAGTAGCAGCATCTGAAACCGGTAGGCTCCGTTTAACCAAGGGGGCGCTAAGATGTCACAACAACCGGCCGACAGTGCGGCCCCAGCCGGAGGCCCCAATCCCGCACCGCCTGGTATTGTAGCGCCAGATGGGGGTGCAGGTCCAGCACCCAGTCCGGTAGTCCCGATCATGCCACTAACGCTCCCATATATGCCTGGGGCGAAATGGCTTCCCCAGTACAGCGGTGAGCCAGGCACATTAGCAGGCTTCAAGCGGAAGTTATGCAGCATCCTAGAAATGTACTCCATGCCTGAGAGACAAAAAGCTGCTGTGCTAATAGGGCAGCTAACTGGCGCTGCTGAGAGGGAAGTGGAGACTTGGGATACCGTTGATCAGGAGTCGGTACCTGCGATCTTCCTTAAGCTGCATGCCATATTTGAAGACCGCACGGAAACGGATCTCCGGATGGCCTTCTATCACTGTTCACAACAGCCAGGTGACAGCATCCGGGACTACGCTTGCCGACTACAAGGAGCCCTGAGAGCTCTTAAGCAGATTAATAATTTAAATGCTATCGATGAGAATAAAATGCTGAAAGAACAATTTATCCAGGGATTGAGATCCCAAGAGGAACGCAGAACTGTAAACTGGTGGTCCTTAGATCATCCGGATGCTACCTTTGATGCCCTAAAAGACATGGCAATAAAAGGGCTGCGGCCCCTGGGCAAACCTGAGGTGGCAACCCAACATCATCAGGGTGAAGTCACTCTGGAACCGGCAGTAATCCCCTGTTCCCCGTTAGTGGCCGAAACCAAAACGCAGGTGACACCTCCCAGTGAATTGGATTGTCTGCGCTCAGAGGTGCGCCAGCTGACTAAAAATCTGGCTGCTGTAATGAGTGCCCTGCAGCTGCGGAAAGAGGAGGAAGGGAAGATCTTGTTAGCTGACTGCCCAGAAGACGTCCCGTGGATGCACCGGAGAAGAAAGAAGACGTCGCCCCCCCGGAGGAGGACAACGCCACCCCCAGGAGCGACCTCTGATCAACACCCTCCTCGTCGAGAGATCATCTGTTATCGATGCAACCGGAAAGGTCATATGTCTCCACAGTGTCCTTTAAACGGGCAGAACCTGGGTCCAAGGGCCAACACCCAGGAGAATACCCGTCAGGCCCCTTAGACTGGAACCGCAGGTATGTGGGTGGGCGACCCTACCTGTCTATCATCCTAGATGGTATTACAGTTCCGGCATTGTTAGACACTGGGTCCCAAGTGACCCTAATACCTGATGCCCTATATACTAAGTACTGGTCAATGGACAGTCTTAAACCCCCGAGCCCTGACTTTACCGTATATGCTTCTAATGGTCTTCCTGTAGAAGTACTCGGGACAAAATGTGTAGATGTAAAGGTGGGCAGAGAGGAGTTGAAAGACCAGGGGCTTCTGGTAGTAAAGACTGCAAATGAGGAGAACGGTTTAAATATAATTTTGGGCACTAACATTATCGGTAATTGTTTGGGAGAAGTTGTGTTCTTGCTCCAACAGCTCGCTGAGATTGCCCGACCAAGGCAGAAAGGAGTAATCCAAAGAGAGATCCGGGCCCTGGTGTGTCAGCAGCAAGCGAAGCTTACAGACGGCGAAATTGGTAATGTACGGGTCACTGACTCGGATCCTATTGTGATACCCCCAATGAGTGAAATGATTATCTGGTGCAGGGCAGCCATAGGTCTGAGAGGACAGAATTACCAAGCTGTAGTAGAACCCCACCATTCAGAACATAGACCTACACTTATGACTGCTAGGGGAGTAGTAGAAGTGGTGAATGGAAGAGTACCGGTACGGCTTCTCAATTGGGGAGATGATGAGGTAAACTTACCCCGTTATGCAACCATTGCTAAACTACATGCTGTCGACAATAATTCTATTCTTCCGGCTGAGTCCTTAGACTCCTGTCAAATAGCGGAGGACAATGACCCAGCAACTCAGGTGGCGGAATGGTGTCAGCAACTCCATGTTGGGACGGACACCACTCCCGCTCACCAGAAGCAAGGGGTATTACGGGTGGTGCAAGAGTATGCCCAAGTGTTTAGCAAGCACCCACTTGATTTTGGGGTAATTAAGGGAGTCCAACATCATATCCCTACAGGCAGTCATCCTCCCATCAAGGAGCGGTATAGGCCTATACCCCCAGCCCATTATCAGAAGGCTAAAGAAATGTTGCATGATATGAAGAAGGCCGGGGTGATAAGGGATAGTTGTAGCCCTGGGCAGCCCCTCTAGTTCTGGTTAAAAAGAAAGATGGTAGTATGAGAATGTGTGTGGATTACAGGCAGGTGAACCGCATAACACACAAGGATGCATACCCGTTACCACGCATAGAGGAATCATTAGCTGCTCTGAAAACGGCTAACTACTTTTCTACCCTTGATCTGACTAGTGGTTACTGGCAAGTGGCTGTGGCTGAGGAGGATCGTGAGAAAACGGCTTTCACCACCCCAATGGGGCTCTGTGAGTTCGACAGAATGCCGTTTGGGCTCAGTAGTGCCCCAGGAACATTTCAGAGAGTGATGGAGAACTGCCTGGGACATCTCAATTTTGAAACCGTGCTGCTATACCTAGACGACGTCATCGTGTATTCCAAGACTTATGAGGATCATCTGAAGCACCTGGCAGAAGTATTCGAGTCCCTGTCCAGGTACGGGATGAAATTAAAACCCTCAAAATGCCATCTACTCAAACAGAAGGTACAATACTTGGGGCACATCGTCAGTTCGGAAGGAGTAGCGCCGGGCCCAGAGAAAGTCACTGCCATCCAGAAGTGGCCGGAGCCGAAGAACCTTAAGGAAGTGCGACAGTTCCTGGGACTAACGGGTTACTACAGGAGATTCGTGAAAGATTACACGAAGAAGGCAGCTCCTTTACAGGACCTCCTAGTAGGACAATCCCTAAAGAGCAGAAACCCTCCCTTTAATTGGGGTAAGGAACAGGCTGAAGCATTCCAAAAGATGAAAGAGATCCTTACAGGTGATGAGATCTTAACCTATCCTGATTACAGCCAACCGTTCCTGTTGTACACCGACGCCAGTAATGAAGGGTTGGGAGCAGTTCTCAGTCAGAAGCAGAATGGCCAAGAAAAAGTCATCGCATATGCCAGCAGAAAACTCAGGCCAACTGAAAGGAATCCGGAAAATTATAGCAGCTTCAAGCTGGAGTTTCTGGCGCTGGTCTGGGCCATTACTGAAAGATTTAAGCATTATCTGGCCTCCAATCGGTTCACTGCGTTTACAGATGACAACCCTTAACGCACCTGGAAACCGCCAAGCTGGGTGCCATGGAGCAGCGATGGATGGCTCGGTTGTCCAATTACCAGTTTACTATCAAGTACCGGGCAGGTCGAAAGAATGCTAATGCTGACGCATTGTCCCGAATGCCGCATGACTCTGATACGGAAGAAGAATCGGACGACCTGGATGAAATTGAGCTACCTGCGTTCCATCGAAATGGGGTAGTCCACGAGCATCGAGTCAACAGAAAGCAGTATGGTGCAACATTAAATCCTTTACCCCATCACAGCTGGAAAGAGACTCAGGACAGTGATCCAGTGGTCAGCCGCATCAAGGAGTTGTTAAGACAGGAAGGCTCCTCTTTGGAAAAGGATGCACCTATGTCAGCCAAGCTCCTGTGGAACGAGAAAAGCAGGTTGTTCCTATACCGTGAGAAGTTGTGCAGGAGATACGTCAACCCCAGAACCCATGAGATGGTCTGGCAAATCGTGGTCCCCAAGGCAGACGTCCCAATGGTGTTGGAAGCATACCACGATCAAGCAGGACACTTTGGCTGGAGAAAGCTGGAGACCCTGTTGAGATGCCGGTTCTACTGGTATGGATGCGCAGCTCCATTGAGAGGTGGTGTCGGAACTGTGGACCCTGTGGTCTCAGAAGGAAGGACTACGGTAGTCAGAAGGCACCCCTGCAACCTACCCGGACGACTCGCCCCCTGGAGATTGTGGCCCTGGACCACGTCAAACTGTCGCCAAGTAGATCTGGATACTCATACGCCCTGACCATGGTGGACCATTACTCCAGATTTCTGGTGGTTGTTCCAGTTAAGGATCAGACCGCAGTGACGGCCGCGAAAACCTTTCAAGCAAGCTTCTGCAGACCGCATGGGTATCCGGAGCAAGTATTAATCGATCAAGGACCTGCTTTCGAAGCTGATTTATTCAAGGAATTCTGTCACATGTAGGGGTGCAAGAAAATTAGAACAACGCCATACCACCCTCAAACCAACGGTCTTTGCGAAAAAATGAACCATATTGTCCTTGACTTGTTGAGATCCATACCGTTGGAAGACAGAAATCGATGGCCGGACTTACTACCTGATTTGGTTGACTTGTATAACCATATACCTGTAAGTTCTACTAACTGCACTCCAGCCTATCTTATGAGAGCAAGGCCCGGAAGACTACCAATGGATTTAGAACTTGGAGTGGTAGAACCGGAGGCAGACGACACCATTGAAAACTGGGACATCAATCGGCAAGAGCAGTACAGACGAGTGCAAACCTGTGTGGAAGAAAGTCTCAACAAGGCACGGGAGAAACAGGAAGATATTTACAACAGAAATGCTCCTGCCAAGCCTTTGATGCCTGGAGAAGTGGTATTAAAAAGGAAAAGGAAAATGCACAAATTGGATAACCAGTGGGAACAAGAACCCTACGTTGTACAAGATTCTAAATATGACAACAGAAAAGTTTGTATCATCAGTAAGGACGGAGGAAGAACAATAACCACTGTGTCCAGAGACCATTTGAAATTGTGTCCAGTACCCTTAAAGCTTTGTGAAAAGAACCCTGTCATCAATCAAGAGGAAGGAAAGGAAGAGGTCACACACACGGATCTGGGAGATTTTCCTGCGGATTGGCCCCGACTGGGAGATGCTGTAATAGTTCCGGTGTTGCAGTTTTATCAGCCACAAGAGGAAGTTCTACCTCCAGTTGTGTCCGTGGTGCCAGTTGAGTCCGTTCAGGAGTTACCCATTCCAGCAACACCTCAACCTACGGAATCTCAAGAAGGATCATCAGAAGCAGCGCCCCATACTATGGGATCCCCTGGTGAAGCTGACTCACACCGCCCAGCCATCAGTACGCTTGCCAGATCCATAGAAAGATTGAGGCAGTTCTATAGTTTGCCGTTACGCAGTGCAGACAGATCACAACTTAATATACCTGAAGCTACTCCACGTAGATCAGAGCGAATCACAAAAGGGAAGATACCCATTCGATACCAGCAGTAATTATAACAAATTAATGTGAATATTGTAAAAAGTATATATATATATATGTGTCTTTTCCTTATGGTGTCTTATAATGGACTGAGAGGCTGAGGACTGTGCCAGCCCAGAACTTATCTTGTAAATAGTTGCACTAAGGTGCCTTATAATGGTTTCACACGAAGCCTTGACTTACCTCTGAACATAAAACCCGTGTGGTGTGGCACTGAGTGAGGTCTGCATTCATATGTCCTGCAGCCCACCCAGGACCCACGTTGAAGGTTTGGTGCGGGTCCTTCACAAGAATCTTGCCGTTTATTATATGAACATGTCTATTTAATATTTTGTATTTTTCTATATTTAATGTTTTGTTTGCAATGTTCAAGAAATCCTTACCTCCCGGATGGGACGAGTTAATGTTAATGTTTAATGCATAAACAAAATTGTCTCTTTGTATTTCACAGCCCGGGAGTGCTGTCGTTTACCATGGGGGAATGTGTAGCCCTGGTATTTAAGGTACACAATACCAGGAGGATGAGTGGAGAGGTAACGGTTAAGGGCTCTACATGACATGACATATACTTCGGACACACCCAGCAGGGGTGTAGAGGGGTGTGGTTTTGAGCACAAGAGAGTCTTGTAGTGTCTCCTGAGGTGAAGGGAGAGAGGAGGAGTGCCTGTCTGGAGCACCAAGATTCCTGTCGATTCAGAGAGACAGTACAGTAGAGGAGGCTAGTACAGGTGAGCCAGTTCACCTTAGCCTAGTCAGTGCTGAGATTGAGAGTTTGAGCAAGTCGAAAGGCACAGTGGAAGGAAATCAGAAGTGCTTTAGGATTGAAGTATCCTGCACATTGTCACCGGTCACTGGAGACCGAAGCATCACTATAGCTTCACGCATAGTGGTAGAAAAACCAGAGGCTTACTGGACCTTAGGTAACAGAAAGCAGCCTTTGAAGTGTCAGTACGTAACAGGGGTCAGGTGGAATAGGAACTTTGAGCTAGGCCAAGCATAGAAGAACCTAGTTTCATCACTGGAAGGCTCCACCACAAAACTGACCGGGCAGTACAGCTTTGAAATAGCTGAAGTTTCAGGAGTGAACTACGCTTTATGCTGGTTGGACTCATCATCATTGGAAAGTAAAGGAGGCCCCTGCCTTGCTCAGCCGTTGCCTCAAAACTCATCCTCCATCAACCCCATCAGCCTCCCTGGGACCTGCCTTACCATCTAACAAGTAAAAGGTATGGAAAGACGCTGACGGTGTGAGACTGAGTTATTTAATTGCATGCCTGCACAACCCCACCATAACCATCGACCTGAGGGAAGAGTCCCACCTGTAGGGGACCCGACATCTAGCTGCCTCACCATCCCCTCAGAGATCTACAGCAGCGCTGGTACAAATTACCAGAGACTACAGGTGGCGTCACGAACTGTAAATATATCTATCCCTGTAAATATTCCCCCAACATACGCCAGACCGCCAGGGCCACAGACCGAGCCACCGCTACCTGTGACAAACCCCATAGACTTCCATGGGCTCGGCTCTGAGTACCCCATTGCCCTGGTAACCCACAATTGTGGTGGCGGGTCGACACAACCTCACTATCAGCATCATTCCTAGGGGAAAAATGGTTATCAGGTAAAACAACATCAGGTAAAGCATGCAATGTCATATCATCATCAATGGCATTAACATTACCCTTAGTATCAGATTGGGAGGGGTGTCAGGGACATAATATGTGACCTTCCTCCCCAAATCAGTGGGCAAGTTCTCGGACAACCCCACCTCCTTCATCCCGCTCCTGGCACCCCAATCGATGAAAACGCGGGTCATCGGCAGGAGACAGTCAAGGTTTTCCCCCAAATTATCTCGTCAGGGGCCGCCAATTCGGGTCGGATGAGGGTTCGTTCAGCCCCAGTGTCCTTCAGGCCTGTTGCGAGATGGGCTCCCATGTGGACGGGCTGCACATTGTCATCGACCCTCCCAACCAACCCGCCAACCAAAAGAACTGCTTCATTAGGCCCGGAGGCCTTGGCTGGGGGGTTCTTCTGCTTCTCTGGACAGATGGCGCTGATATGTCCAGTCAGTTTGCAGGAAAAACACTGCTGAGGGTCTGATGTAGGCCTGGCGTTTGCAAAGGGGACAAGGCCTCCAGTGTGTTGGCTGGCAGGGACACTGGTGTTGGTTGCAGTCTTACTCCCTTTCCAGCTGGCAGTGACTGGCTTCCGCAACTCTGGTTTACTGTTGGCCTCGTAGGTGTCGGCGATCTGCGCTGCTTTGTCCGCATCCTTTGGGTCTCTGTCCAGCACGAACTGGCAGACCTCAGCTGGGCAAAGATGTAAGTACTTACATCAGGTCCCTCAGCTGCTCAAAGGTGGTCGCTGACAGTCCTTGGATCCACTGGTCAAAGTGGGTCCTGAGTCCTTGCACCACATCGCTGTAACTGTCGTGTGAGCCACGTTTGAGGTTTCGGAACTTCTTGTGTTATACCTCAGGAGTTAGCCGGTATTTCTTTATCAAGGCCTGTTTGATGGCCTCATAGTCGTCATCTTGGTCTTGGTCTATATGTGCATATGCACTTTATGTATTGCATGCTGACCTTAGGCAGCGCTGGCTTCTCCCCCCTTTTTTGCTTGATATTGGTACGTGGCTGACCACCACTTGTTGCCTTGCGCGCTGGGTTATGCACGCCATTCTATCTGTTTTTTTTATTTGTGATTGACCTAGGCTGCTGCACACACATACAGCAGCCCTGCCCTGCCCTGCCCTAGGCTCTATTTGATTGTGCACCTGTGTCTGGGCCTGTTTCATCCTTCATCTGTGGTTGCTGGTTTGGCAAGTGAAGAAGTCAGATCTGAAATGTCCATCTCTGGACCTGGTCGGCTTTTACCTGCGCTTGCTTACTGGCACCATGGGAGTGATTCAGCAATGCTTCAGGTACTTTTGCAGTTTTTTTTTTTTGCAGTCTTTTAATACATTTAAGGAGGCCATAATGGCACAGCGAATATAAAAAACGTAAAGTAGGACTGCCCCATATGAGAATGACTTGTCGTGGCGGGGTGGCTCAAAGAATTGATCAATTATTTGCCAAATGTCTCATTTTTAAAAACAGTTAGAAACCAATATGTGCATATGCACTTTATGTATTGCATGCTGACCATAGGCAGCGCTGGCTTCTCCCCCCTTTTTGGTCGGCGATCTGCACTGCTTTGTCCGCATCCTTTGGGTCTCTGTCCAGCACAAACTGGCAGACCTCAGCTGGGCAAAGATGGAAGAACTGGTCTTTGATCATCAGGTCGATCAGCTGCTCAAAAGTGGTCACTGACAGTCCTTGGATCCACTGGTCAAAGTGGGTCCTGAGTCCTTGCACCACATCGCTGTAACTGTCGTGTGAGCCACGTTTGAGGTTCCGGAACTTCTTGTGTTATACCTCAGGGGTTAGCCAGTATTTCTTTATCAGGGACTGTTTGATAGCCTCATATTCGTCATCTTGGTATTGCGAGAGAGAAGCAAACGCCTCCAGAGCTTTGCCTTTTAGCCCTGGTGTCAAGTACCTGGCCCATTGGTTCGCAGGCAGCTGGTACTGTCTGCAGGCTTTCTCAAAGGCCCGCAGAAAAGTGTCCAAGTCCCCGTCCTTTTCCATCACAGGGAAGTGCTCTGGCTGCGGATTCTGACTCTGAGTGCTGCTGAGCTCACTGCTCCGGGCATCCCCGCAAGCCACGCCACCTCCAGCTAATGGGCTCTCCGGGCGTGGGCCTCCCACTCGGCTCTCTCAGCTTCTCGCTGCTCATCCTCTCGCTGGGCTTGGTGCTGAGCTTGGCACTCGGCTTGGGCCTCCTGCTGGTATTGCTGGATCAGTCTCAGACATCCATCATGGACTTTGCCGGGGAGTTGTTCCAAGGCCACCTGTGTTGTGAATGCTCTGGATCTGACTTCTGAGTTTGGGCTCCCCTGGTGGCTGCTGATAACAATGAAGCAGCTTTGGCTAACAAAGGTCTATCAGCTGGGGCAATGATTGGCAATCAGGTATTGCTGACTGGGCAGATATAATTGAGCAACCTTCCCATGTTCCTTGCCGGTGATTTGTTGCTTCCTGGTCCCTTTTGGAAGTCAGATTGCTTCCTGCTCTGTCCTGCAACTTTCAGATAAGTTTTGCTGTTTATTTCTGTGGCATTTGTTTTTGTCTATCTTAGTTTTCTGCCCTTCTGGAGTTTGTACAGCCAGGTTCCCCTGCGGGGGCCTGCGCTGGACTCTGTCTCTCATTTGTCACTGTTTATGTATTTTCAGTTCCCTTTTATTTCAGTATCTGCTGATTTGCTACCAGTTTACACCTGAGACAGTTTTTGTATTTTGAGTTCCCTGTTATTTCTGTATCTACTGATTTGCTACCAGTTCACACCAGAGTTCTGATCTAGTGGGGGAGAGATCGTGTGATCTCAGTATTTTTGTATATCAGATGTGTTGGAGTTTTCTTAGAGTTTTTGCTGGATTGCAGACAGTATTCTTTCCTGTCTTGTTCTATCTAGACAGTTTGGGCCCCAGCATTTGCTTGCTCTATTTTATGCCTGTGTTTGTATTTCATCTTGTCTCACCACCAATATATGTTTGTGGGCTACCTATTCCTTTGGGGGCTCTACTCCGGGGCAGTTAGCTTTCCCCTTTCTCTCTTTAGGCTTAGTTAACTCTCCGGCTGTGTCGAGGAGTCTAGGGCACCATAGGCACGTCTCATGGCTGCTTCTAGTTGTGCTGTCAGTTTAGGGGTCTGCAATCCGCTAGTTACCAACCTCTCTGGGTGTCTAGTTGCCTAGGCTATTTTGCTTACTGTCCTCCTCGGCTAACAAATCATAACACACTTGCAGGTGGGGGTCCAACCCGCCCGGGGTGCAAGCGGGGCCAGCGCTCCATGGTTAGGTCTCTGCTGCAGCATCATTTTCACTTGGGCCAGCTCCTGGGTCCACTGGGCTCTGGGCGTTTTCTAGTTCAACCAGGGACGTGACCAGTTGGCCTTTGTTTTTGCCCGTGGTGTCAACCCGCCTCCACCCGCACATGGCAAAAAGAGTTTCCTCTGGATGCCGCTTATACCAGTCTTCTCCCATCATAGCCATGGTTGCCAAATTAAAGATAGGATAGAAAAACTAAGAGAAAGGGAGGGGGTAATCGCAAGTACACACAATTGTCTCAAGACTAATAAACACTGAGTCCGTTCTCCAAAACTTTTGCTGCAGGGTCCCCGCAAGAACCGTGCCAGTTTTAGTGAGAGAAATGATTGGTCAGACCAGATCACTAACGCTCTATTATCACACCGCTGCCACCAATGTGATGAACGGAGGCACGGGGATGCGGTTTATGATCCCACCGCTGCCACGAATGTGATAAAAAACAGCAAACAAGTCTGTTGACCTTACACTTTATCACAGGTGGGCTTATTTTAGTTATCCCACCTCTGCCACCAATATGTCACCAACTGCAGGGATTTATATATATCCCACTTTCCAGTTACGCTTAGGAACTCGCAGCTCTCCGACGCCCCCATACCCTCAGGTCATTCAGGGAACTGCACCTAGGATAATTAGTCTCAAGACGGGCCTGCTTGGATGTGTACTGGCTATTAGGCACGCTGCATGGAGGGAATTATAACTACTCCTAGCCGCAGCCAGGCAATACGCTTATAATACACGCTCCATCACTGCCATCTTTACTCAATGCCCAATACACACTTGCTGCCACCAGCCTCTGGTTCTAGGATGTGGGGCAGGGGCCACCCCAATTTAGTAGCTTAATTCCCTTTGGAGGACATGACAGTACGTTATAGAGCAAGGAGAAACGGAACTAGTAATTTTATATATTTTACTCTAAAAAGGTAGAAAGTGTTTACAAAAGGTCAAAGAGATATTACAAAATGAAACAAAATATGCACAAGACAATTACAAAATAAAAGGTGTTAACTGTAGAAGACGCACTTACATTTGCTTAAGTCCTTTCAGGCATACCACGCGGTTGGGGGAAGGGCGACATGTCACAATGCATCACAGAGTTTCACTGCATCAGGTTTCCAGGGCAAGACTCCTTGTCAACTGAGCTCCCGCAATCTAATACCACCCTGGTCATGCCATCAGTAAAGTGGCTGAGTTATGGAAGCCCTCCTCTTTCTGCCCGAATGAACATTTTGCTACAAAACTTCTGAATTACATAACTAAGCGAGGAAACCTCACATGGCGACGCATAGTGTGTCATCTTACTCAGCATGACGTTGGCATTCATTTAAGCCTAAACTCGAAGTACCTGGATAGATCGGCTAAGTAGGAATCATTTCATTGGATTCCGCAGGTGCCAGACCTTAGAAAAACATTAAACATTGCAGACCCTGAATATGTAATTTTCATACTCATAACATAAACTGGTGTCTAGTTATGCCCTAATGGTTAGATTCTAAATCAAGGCTATCTGAGTCACAGCACATGGTCTGAGACAAAGAACTGCTCTTGGCTAATTAGCACTATCCTGAGGGAGGGATAGGAGGGGTGTAGTATTACATGCAGAGAATGAAGTGAGCTAGGGAGAGCAGTTAGCAGCTGCTGATGGGGGAGGGTCAAAAAGCCCCCAGCATGTTCTGCACAGATCTAATGGATGTAGCAGAGCTCACTGTGTGCAGAAAGTTCTGGAAGGGGAACTTTGAATTCGGGTATCATTACAACCAGGATAATCCCCCTAGTCCAATATCCTACGTTCTGTCAATGAGCTTGATATTGACTTGAAGTGTAGTTACCCAATGGTGGCACTAGAGCAATAGTTTTCTTCCTTTTGGAGGAGAGCTAATTTTGCATACTACTTCCTACACCAGGTAGACATCCTCCATCAGAATCGGAAGCTTCTAAGGACCAAGTATGGGTCTAAGATATTTCATTTCCATAGAGTTTGTATATGGATAGGTTAATATGACTCGCACCACAATTGTGGTTACCAGGGCTATGGGGTACTCGGAGCCGAGCCCATTGATTTCCATGGGAGTTGTCACTGGCAGCGGGACTCGTCCGTGGCCCTGGCAGTCAAGCGATGGGGGATATTTACAGGGAGATTGTAATAGTTTGTGACGCCAAAGATTGAGTCGCACTTAGTACCAGGGCAATGGGGTACTCGGCACCGAGCCCATGAAAGTCTATGGGAGTTGTCACTGGCAGCGGGACTCGGTCCGTGGCCCCGGGCGCTCATACAATGGGGGAATATTTACAGGGGATTATTAGGTAGGTAGTTTGTGACGCCACCTGTGGTATCTGGTTAATTGAACCAGCGCTGCTATAAGGACTTTCACAGGGGATGTTATGGGGGCAGCTGGGTGGTAGTCTCCCACAGGTGAGACGGGTCCCTGGAAGTCTATGGTGATGATGATGCAGGGTATAGATAATAATTCAGTCGCACACAATGCAGCTTCTTTTCATACCTTTTACTGGTAGATGGTTCAAGCAGATCCCGGGGAGCTGGTCGGGGTGCAGAGTGCACATTCCGGTAACAGCTGAGCAGGTTAGAGGCCTCCTTTACTTCGAATGTAGGTGAGTCCAACTTGCCTGAAGCGAAGTTAACTCTGAATCTCCAGCTTTCTCAATAGCTATACTGCCCGGCCAACGTTGTGGTGGAAACTTCTAAGTGGTGAAAACTAAGTCTATATTTGCTGATCAGGCTAGACTCCTGTTTTCCCTGTCTCCGGTTACGTATTGACACTTAGGGCTGCTCTCTGCGACCTGTAGTCCAGATGCCTCCGGTTCTCTTGTTACTAAGCTTGAAACTGTAGCAACGCTTCGGACTCCGGTGTCCGGCAATTTAGTGCAGGTAATCCAATACCTGTAGCACTTCTCTAACTTCTCCACTGCGCCCTTCGCCCTGCTTCTGCTCTTTGCATAAGCACTTGTAGCTTTCGATGGAAATAGTCAGCTTTCTTCCAAGCTCGCTGAGCAGCTCTCAGTTTCCTCCCTGTTTCAGCTTCTACTGAGGTACTGATTAAGGGTAGCTCTGACTAGGCTAGGATGATGCACTTCACCCGTACTAGCCTCCACTTCTTTGTCAGGTGAGCTAAGCTAGCTCTGCGAGGATTCAGTCCTCTCTCCTAGTCCAGACTGAACTGGCACAGAACTGCACTGTCTGAAGACAGGAAACTATCTGATCTGAGCTCTTCTCAGACAGGAAACAGACTCCTCTGTACTGTCCTAAGACAGGAAGCTTGAATCAGCTCTGCTACGTGTCACTACCTCCTATACCCCTGGTGGGTGTGTCTGAAATTGTGAGTGGCAGTGAATGATAACAAGCTTTTGTGGTTACCTTCCTGTGCATTCTCCTGGATTTTATGTGTGTGCCTGCGTAGCTGGGCTACACATCCCCCCTTGGTAAAACACAGCACTCCCGGGCTGTAAAAGACAAAAAGAACATTTTGTTTTGCATTAACATAAACATTTCAACTCTTCCCATCCGGGAGGTACGAATTCTTGAACGTTACAATTTGTACAATAGGAAAATACAAAAGTATCAAAATATCAAGACATTTCCATATTTACAAGATACTTGTGGAGGACCCGCACCAAAAACCTCCAAGGGGGTCCTGGGGGGCTGCAGGACTTCTGACTGTAGACCTCACTCTAGGCCACACCATACGGGTTTTTCTTCAGAGGTAGAATGTAGTAGTGGTTTTATGTAAAACCAGGATAATGCACCGTAGCGCAACTATTTACAAAGACAAGTTCTTGGGCTGGCATAGTCCACAGCCTCTCAGTCCATGAAGGGTTAAATACATATATACATTTTAGAAATCCACATTATAATTTAACTTTTACTTTACCCAACCAGGGTATACTATGCATACCATGCACATTATGTAAACATTTATTCTTTAACTTTTCAAATTCTCTTTCCTTGTACCCAGCCGGGTGTTCTACTCAATATGTAAACACTATACATACACAGTAATAAAGTGCAAAAATGGCAAATATTTCTTCAAAACTTTTTACAATTTCTAGAATGCGGTAAACCCCTGTCTGGGTCCTACCGGTCTTCACTTTTACAACTTTCAATGACGTCTTCCACTCCTGGGGCTGGAACGACGCGATGCATTTTGGATCTCATAACAAATAAGTCATGGCCCGATATCAATGTTTGCGTGGCCACAGTCCTTGTGCGAACCACCTGGGACGCAACGGGTGTCTCAAGCAAATATTGGCTTTTAATCAAAGATGCAGGCTTAGGCTGCGATTTAACTGTGGTCGCATCATCCGGTTGCGATACAGAATGAGTCGCAGGTTGCGTTGCGGGATACTTTGCTGATTGCGATGTCGAGCAGGTCGCTGTTTGCGAAGCAGGGGGCGATGCCGGGTAGGTCGCCAGTTGCGATGTCGAGCAGGTCGCTGTTTGCGAAGCAGGGGGCGATGCCGGGGCACGGCCTGGTGCTGTGGGAGCTATGAACTGGGACGCCTCGGTACCGGCGTCGGGGACGGGGTCGCTGACGATGGAGAGACGTTCAGGGCATACCACCCCTTCAGACCCCAGTGGCGGGTGTAGCTCACAATGTCCCCATTAATCAGGTCCCTCCCAGGATGACCGATGGGCAGGTGGGATTCTACGTCTCTGCGGCTTACAAAGACCCTGGATAGAGGCCTGGCTCTCGGATGAAGCCCCAGCCCTTGCGGAGCTGAAACTCAGCAACGCACCCCTGCCGCCGCGGTTCCGTCGGGTACCTTTATCCTGGCGGATGGCCTCCTTCTCAGCGAAGAACCTTTCATGCCACTCCTGTCGGTCTCGCTGCTTTTTCCTATCTTCCTCCTGCTGTTGGCGTCACTGCTCCTCTTCACGACGGCGCCACTCACTTTCCCACTGAACGGCATAGGTGACGTCATCTAATCGCTCCATCTCGTCCCAGTCGACTTCCGGCAACGATGGCTGGGACCCCTCCGGTGACCTTACGGGGAGCGGTGCTCTGCTGTGGCCTCCTGGCCTGACTGGCACTCCGGTCCGGGCAATACCTCCTCAGCCTCCTTCTCCTCCACCTCCGCATCGGTGGGATCAGGTACAGCACTCTCGGTGGTAACCTCCGGTCGTCCCTCAGCCTTCTTCAGCAGCGATTTCAGGAATTCAGGAGACGGCCCTTGGCTTGTAGGAGAGAACACTGCGTCCCACAGCAGCCGCTGTGTTTGGGCGCGCCAGTGCCTCTCCGTCTCCTGTAGATCAGCACGACTCTGCAGCTCCATCATGGCGGGGTCGGTGTCCCTATCTGGGGACAGCTCCGGCACAGGTAGGAAATCTTCCGGTCCTCGGCACAGATCCTCCTGTCCTTCCGCCATCTCGTCCCAAGCCAGACTGTAGCTTCCATCAGGAACAGTCCGGTCTCTTCCGTGGAAGCGGGATTTGCGTCTCCTCCTCTTCGCATAGAGGATGAAGAGTAGGCGGATTTCTTTAGCAGTGGGGCAGGACCGCACATTATAGTAGCATTTGGAGAGAGCGGCCATAACTTTCGCGCCTCAGGGGGGTACACGCCCACGAATGCAAGCCCACCTTCTTCACCAGCGCTTCAGGGCGCCAACATGACGGCAAAATGGCGGTATTTGGCGCCAAATGCAGCAAATAGTCTTTTTCTCACAAAACAGTTCAATATAGGCACACAGGACTCACAATTGCAAGTTTCGCATCCTGTTCGTGACGCCAAGTTTAGATGACTCGCACCACAATTGTGGTTACCAGGGCTATGGGGTACTCGGAGCCGAGCCCATTGATTTCCATGGGAGTTGTCACTGGCAGCGGGACTCGGTCCGTGGCTCTGGCAGTCAAGCGATGGGGGATATTTACAGGGGGATTGTAATAGTTCGTGACGCCAAAGATTGAGTCGCACTTAGTACCAGGGCAATGGGGTACTCGGCACCGAGCCCATGAAAGTCTATGGGAGTTGTCACTGGCAGCGGGACTCGGTCCGTGGCCCCGGGCGCTCATACAATGGGGGAATATTTACAGGGGATTATTAGGTAGGTAGTTCGTGACGCCACCTGTGGTATCTGGTTAATTGAACCAGCGCTGCTATAAGGACTTTCACAGGGGATGTTATGGGGGCAGCTGGGTGGTAGTCTCCCACAGGTGAGACGGGTCCCTGGAAGTCTATGGTGATGATGATGCAGGGTATAGATAATAATTCAGTCGCACACAATGCAGCTTCTTTTCATACCTTTTACTGGTAGATGGTTCAAGCAGATCCCGGGGAGCTGGTCGGGGTGCAGAGTGCACATTCCGGTAACAGCTGAGCAGGTTAGAGGCCTCCTTTACTTCGAATGTAGGTGAGTCCAACTTGCCTGAAGCGAAGTTAACTCTGAATCTCCAGCTTTCTCAATAGCTATACTGCCCGGCCAACGTTGTGGTGGAAACTTCTAAGTGGTGAAAACTAAGTCTATATTTGCTGATCAGGCTAGACTCCTGTTTTCCCTGTCTCCGGTTACGTATTGACACTTAGGGCTGCTCTCTGCGACCTGTAGTCCAGATGCCTCCGGTTCTCTTGTTACTAAGCTTGAAACTGTAGCAACGCTTCGGACTCCGGTGTCCGGCAATTTAGTGCAGGTAATCCAATACCTGTAGCACTTCTCTAACTTCTCCACTGCGCCCTTCGCCCTGCTTCTGCTCTTTGCATAAGCACTTGTAGCTTTCGATGGAAATAGTCAGCTTTCTTCCAAGCTCGCTGAGCAGCTCTCAGTTTCCTCCCTGTTTCAGCTTCTACTGAGGTACTGATTAAGAGTAGCTCTGACTAGGCTAGGATGATGCACTTCACCCGTACTAGCCTCCACATCTTTGTCAGGTGAGCTAAGCTAGCTCTGCGAGGATTCAGTCCTCTCTCCTAGTCCAGACTGAACTGGCACAGAACTGCACTGTCTGAAGACAGGAAACTATCTGATCTGAGCTCTTCTCAGACAGGAAACAGACTCCTCTGTACTGTCCTAAGACAGGAAGCTTGAATCAGCTCTGCTACGTGTCACTACCTCCTATACCCCTGGTGGGTGTGTCTGAAATTGTGAGTGGCAGTGAATGATAACAAGCTTTTGTGGTTACCTTCCTGTGCATTCTCCTGGATTTTATGTGTGTGCCTGCGTAGCTGGGCAACACAAATATCCCCATAATGCTTTACCCAATTTGTATTTCCCCAGCTCTTGAAGTCAAGTCTCTTTGGATTAATTATGAGGACACGGCTCCTTAAGGCTTTCTCCAGAGATGTACATAATGTATTCCATCAGCATGTTATTTACCAAGGATTATGGAAGACTCACTGAAACTGCTGCAGAACATCCACTTAACCAAGGTACAATGTAATCTGTGGCAATATGTGACATTTACAGTGCTGGTAAAAGTCCTGGAAATTCCAACATGCTCCGTATCACTACATACAACAAGATGTATAACTTATACCAGCTGTACATATAATAGTGCCTTGAAAAAATATTTAATCCCTGTGAACTTTTCCACATTTTATTACATTACAGTCACAAACTTAAATGTATTTTATTGGGATTTTATATGATGCAGCAAGTTTTTGGGCAGTGCAATAGAGATGACAGATGGTTTTCTTTTATTTTAGAAATATAAATATGAAAATTGTGGTTTCATTTGCTTTCAGCTTTGTAGGACCACCTTTCGCTGCAGTTACTGCTGCAGTCTTTTGGGGTCTGTCTCTCAGGCTTTACACATCTACAGGTAACATTTTGACCCTTCTTCTTTGCACACTCACTCTCGCTCAGAGACATTGGATTAAGACATCTGTGATCAGCAATATTCACGTCTTGTCACAGATTCCGTGATTTGGGTCTGGACTGTGACTGTTCCGTTCACACTCAGGAATATGCTCTGATCTACACCCACCATTGTAGCTCTGACTGGATGTTTAGGGTGGTTGTCCTGCTGGAAGGCAGCCAGTCTAAAGTCATTTGCAGTCTCTAACAGGTTTTCTCCAGGATTGCCCTCACTTTAGATTCATCATCTTCATATGCAGAAGAAAAGCCTCCCTCAGCAGGATGCTGCCTCCACCATGTGTGACGTGAGGATGGTGTTTTCAGGGTGATATGCAGTGTTAGTTTTCTGTCTCATATAATGATTTGCATTTAGCCACAAAAGTTCTCATTTGGTCTCATCTGACCAGAGCCCCTTCTTCCACATGCTCGCTGTGTCCACTACATGACTTTTTGTAAACTGCAACTAGGACTTCTAAAGAATTGATTTCAAATATGTCTTTTTTCGTATCACTGTTCAATAGTGTTGAGCGATACGATACTGCAAATATCGGGTATCGGCCGATATTGGCTGTATCGGGCTTTCGATTCCGAGTACCGATATTTTCGTCATATCGGATACCGGAATCGGGATTGTCACTGTCACTGTCAGTGTCCGTCGGTCGGGTCCGTCAGGAGTCAGCGGCATTACCTGGCAGAAGATCTCCGGCGGTCACGGGCTGGACTGCTTCATGGCCGCCATCATCTTTCCCCGGCGGTCACATGCAGTTTCTAGCGATAACTGCAGTGACTGCTGGGTAATCCCGGCCGTAAAGCAGTCAGTCCGATGACGTCACCGCCGGGGAAGCAGGTAATCAGCTGTGCTGCGTCGCGATGACAGGCTCTGCCTGTCATTGCGATGTAGCAGAGCTGGATCGTCGTGGGACTGTCGTTATGGACTGCGTCGGACAGGTGGTATACTGTTGGTTTGTTTTTTTTTCTTTTTTTACAGGAGATCGATGGCGTCGCAGGAATGAGAGTATAATAAAATTAATGAAAACTGTGTTGTCTCTTTTATTTCATTAAAAGACTTTTTTCTTGCTTTGTCTTTTTTTTATACATTTAATAACTTTGGGATTAATAATGGATCGGTGTCTTATTGACAGCTCTCAATTATTAACCTGGCTTAAGGTCACCTTTCAATTGCAATGTGGCTTTAACCCCATATTAACCCATTCGCCACCGCTACAGGGCAATGGGAATAGACGGGCAAAGTGCCAGAAAGGGCGAATCTAATTATAGATTTGTCTTTTCTGGGGTGTCTGGGGGCAGATGTTAGTAGCCAGGGGGGGCCAAAAATAATGGTCCCTCTCTGGGCTATTATTATCTGCCCCCATTCACTGGCTTTGTCTGTCTGGTTGCGAAAATAAGGCGGGAGCCCACGCATTTTTTTTCAGCAATTTTACACCTCATATATATATATATACATGTCATTGAATTTGTGACACATATATATATATATTTATATTTATAGTTCATACACTTCTACATAGTATAATAGCCGCTAATTCAATTGACGGCTTTTGTGAAAATGCAGAACCCGACATGAAATGACACTTGGTGTACATAGGGTTAACCATGTCTTTTCATGTAGTTTGATATCTGATTTGCACAAACAATTACATGAGTGTAAGTGTGCAAAATTTCACACCTGTAGGGGTTAATTAAAGGTGTAAATTCGTAGCAAAAAAGTCCGTTTTTTTTACAACGAATTTACACCTTTAATTAACCCCTACAGGTGTGAAATTTTGCACACATAGACTGATGTAATTGTTTGTGCAAATCAGATTGCAAACGACATGAAAAGACATGGTTAACCCTATGTACACCAAGTGTCATTTCATGTCGGGTACTTCTGTCTTTTCACAGAAGCCGGCTTTACCCGGCAATTGAATCAGAGGATATTTTACTATGTAGAAGTGTATAAACTATACATATATGTATATATATATATGTCACAATGACATGTATATATATATATGTATTCTATGTGTGTATATTTAGTGTTTACAAGGAAATAAAGGTTTTTTTTAGTTGCGATATTTTGTTCCCATAGACTTACATGGGACTTCCGGTATCGGAATCGGATATCGCCGATATTTAGTGATATCGGCGATACCATTCCGATCCGATATTTTTAGATATCGAGCAGTATCGCTCAACACTACTGTTCAATAAAAGCCAGATTTGTGGAGTATTTGACTAGTAACCCTGTGGACAGATTCACCTATCTGAGCTGTGGATCTCTGCAGCTATCCTTGACCTGTCTGGTAGGTTCCTTGGTTTTCATGCTGCTGTTTGATCTCTAATGTTCTTACACAAACCTCTGAAGTTCTCACAGAACATCTGTAGTTATACTGAGAATAAATCATACACAAATTGACTCAATTTGATAATTATGTGACTTCAGAGGGTGATGGATCACTTAGGATTTTATTTAGGGGTATCAGACTACAGGGTGATGAATACAAACGCACCTCACAACTTTCAGATTTATATTTTTTAAATTAGAAAATCCTGCGTTACTTTCCTTTACACTTCACAAATGTTTGCTACTATATGTTGGTTTCACATAAAATCCCAGAAAATTCATTTATCGTTGTGGGTGTAATGTGAAAAAATGTGGAAATGCCCATGGAGTATGAATACTTTTTTAATGTAGTTTGATTATAAACAAAAGATGCTCAGGTTATACCAGCTGTACATAAAATATATAATTGTATATAGAAGATACCCTGGTTATACCAACTGTTTCCAAGTGTGATTTGTTTTCCCTGCAGATTTTGGGCGTTGCCTGGTAATAAAGTCCTAAAATAGACTGGTCTAGGTTGGGTTGAGTAGACAAAAGTAAGGGTGGAACAGTGAGAGTCCTAGAGAGCCATTGTGAGTGTTTAATGGGCCTGAAGTGTGACCTGATTGTTCAATGCTGAGATTGCCTACTGGATGTTATCTCTATAGGGAACTTATGTGAGTACAGAACCTAGATAAGCAGGGTCTGCATCTAATAGGCATAGCCATGAGTGTTGGGTCTGTGAGAAAGGATGGAAAAAGGGACCATTTTGTCAGATACACATGTGGTCGATACCACTGCTTACAAGAGGATGCTATTTCTCCAGTACTTTGACCTTACATAATGTATTAATGCCACTACTGTAGTTTCTTTAGAGTGGTATGATGGTCCTTGTCTAAAGAAGAGTGGTAAGATCTATCCAGAAGGAGCTAATATTTTGGGTCAGAGTGAACCTTTACCTTCTTTTTCCTCCAGATAATGAACACAGTAAACCAAACTATAGTCTCCACGTTTATCCTGCTGGGCTTTCAGAGTCTTCATCAGTACAGAAGTCTCCTTTTCTTAACTTTCCTTCTTCTCTTTTTGGCCATCATTTTGGGCAATCTTCTTATCATCCTCTTGGTGTCCCTTTGTGAGAACCTTAACTCCCCTATGTATTTTTTCCTAAGTCATCTCTCATCATGTGACCTGCTCCTATCAGTAGTTATTGTCCCTTGATGCTTACCACTATATCCAGAGACAATGGATCAGTGTCATTTTTTGGATGTTTACCCAATTTTACCTTTTCGGAGCATTGGCCACAACGGAATGTCTTCTTCTATCAGTAATGTCCTTTGACCGATACGTGGCAATATGCAACCCGCTTCGCTACTCTTCCATCATGAACTTTCGAAGGTGCCTCTATCTCGTTCTTTTGTGTTGGGTCATAGCCTTTGTTGTCATGTTAAACACAACCTTCAATGTTCAAGCTGCAGTTCTGTGGACCCAATGTCATTGATCACTTCTTCTGTGATCTGGCCCCACTCCTACAACTTTCTTGCTCAGATACTTCCTACATGGAGATGGAGAACCTTTTGACCGTGGCCCTGCAACTTTCATCCCTTTAATGTATATCACTGGAACATATTTTGCTATTTTGTTAACGTACTAAAAATTCCAACGACTATTGGCAGACAGAAGGCCTTCTTTACCTGCAGTTCTCACTTGACAGTGGTATGTCTATATTATGGGACGCTCATTGTGCTTATCTGTTCCTATCTAAAAATCCTTCCTTACATATTAATAAGATTCTTTCCTTGCTCTACACAGTGATAATTCCATTGGTCAATCCCATCATTTACAGCTTGCGGAATAGGGAGATTAAAATAGTATTTTTCAAATTAGTCAGTATACACTGAAGAACCTTGCCCCAAAGTCTACAGAAAAATAGTATCTCCCATGGTCATGGGGTTTGTAATCCATCAAAGGCTGCAGAGTCCCTAGAGTCTAAAAGCATGGCCTGAGATTTGTTGAAGATGGAAAGTCTCAAAAAATGTTCCTATGGCCAGAAGCTAGTTTATTATTCATTTACCGATTGGCCAATTATCACAAAATGTTTTACTTGACATCTGATTTCTTAACAATAAAGCATTCAAAATCTGAGGCTGCACTAATAAGAGAGATTCTAATGACTAGTGATGATTGAATAGTGAAATATTCGGATTCGGGAAAATCGGCAGAATAATTTCTAATATCCTTGTATTCGTACCGAACAACGAATGCAGTGGAAGTCAATGGGAAAGCCGAATATTTTTCTGCTGGACCAAAAAACAGGTCTGAGGGCCTGAGAAAAAAGCTGAAATGGATGGGAAAGAGCTAAAAGTAAATAGAGAAGATGCCGGCATGCCTTTCTGACTCACAGATGGTATCTGAGAATAATGTTGTCAACTATTGCATTTTACAGATTTTTGAAAAGACCTACCAAACCACACCAAATTTTTTTTTAAAGGGAAAAATGGTAAGAAACATTTTTTCCTTCATAATTTCATTATATAATGCAAAATAAAAATAAAAAAATTAAAACAAGTATACCTCCACTTTAGCATATCTTTATGCGGGGCGTTTTGGATTTAGTTTTCCTTCAACATTTGTGAAGGCTCTCACTCTACATTTGGAGGTCCCTCCCCCATTCCAAATTGTTAGCTAGATAGTGGAATACATATTCCTCATCCCTTTACAATGCCAGCTGAAACATACCCATTTGAATTTTGGGCTTTTGATTATTGCCCCTCCTAAATTGTCACTAACAGTATTTCTACCCAGATTGCGCCAGTTGCGCAATTGCTAGACAAATATTACACACGTGGTCAAAATTGTTGGTACCCCTCGTTTAATGACAGAAAAACTCAAATGGTAACAAAAAATAACAAAAAATCAAAAATCTATGAAAATGAACACATGAAGTCAGACATTGCTTTTCAGGCATGCTTCCACAGAATTAAAAAATAAAATAAAACTCATTAAATAGGCCTGTACAGAAATGATGGTTCCCCTGAAAATAATGTGACAAAAGGGACATGTTAAATTGCAGTGTGCCCACTAATTAGCATCACAGGTGTCTACAATCTTGGAATCAGTGAGTGGCCTGTATAGAGGCTACTGATACTCACTGTGCTGTTTGGTGACATGGTGTGTATCACACTCAACATGGACGCAAAGGAAAGAGTTGTCTAATGAGATTGGAAAGAAAATTAAAGACAAACATGTTAAAGGTAAAAGTTATAAGACCATCTCCAAGCAGCTTGATGTTCCTGTGACTGCAGTTGCACATATTATTCAGAAATTTACGCTCCATGGGACTGTAGCCAACCTCCCTGGACTTGGCCACAGGAGGAAAATTGATGACAAATCAAAGAGACGGATAATACGAATGGTAACAAAAGAGCCCAGAAAATCTTCTAAACTGATTAAAAGTGAACTTCAAGCTCAAGGAACATCTGTGTCAGATCGCACCCTCCGTCGTTGCATGAGCCAAAGTGGACTTCATGGGAGACGACCAAGGAAGACACCATTGTTAAAAAAAAAATCAAAAAAGCCAGACTGGAATTTGCCAAACTACAGGTCCTTCTCAAAAAATTAGCATATAGTGGTAAATTTCATTATTTTCCATAATGTAATGATTACAATTAAACTTTCATATATTTTACATTCATTACACACCAACTGAAATTTTTCAGGTCTTTTATTGTTTTAATACTGATGATTTTGGCATACAGCTCATGAAAACCCAAAAATCCTGTCTCAAAAAATTAGCATATCAAGAAAAGGTTCTCTAAACGAGCTATTACCCTAATCTTCTGAATCAACTAATTAACTCTAAACACATGCAAAAGATTCCTGAGGCTTTTAAAAACTCCCTGCCTGGTTCATTACTCAAAACCCCCATCATGGGTAAGACTAGCGACCTGACTGATGTCCAGAAGGCCATCATTGACACCCTCAAGCAAGAGGGTAAGACCCAGAAAGAAATTTCTGAACAAATAGGCTGTTCCCAGAGTGCTGTATCAAGGCACCTCAATGGGAAGTCTGTTGGAAGGAAACAATGTGGCAGAAAACGCTGTACAACGAGAAGAGGTGACCGGACCCTGAGGAAGATTGTGGAGAAGGACCGATTCCAGACCTTGGGGGACCTGCGGAAGCAGTGGACTGAGTCTGGAGTAGAAACATCCAGAGCCACCGTGCACAGGCGTGTGCAGGAAATGGGCTACAGGTGCCGCATTCCCCAGGTAAAGCCACTTTTGAACCAGAAACAGAGAAGCAGCACTGGGCTACAGAGAAGCAGCACTGGACTGTTGCTAAGTGGTCCCAAGTACTTTTTTCTGATGAAAGCAAATTTTGCATGTCATTCGGAAATCAAGGTGCCAGAGTCTGGAGGAAGACTGGGGAGACGGAAATGCCAAAATGCCTGAAGTCCAGTGTCAAGTACCCACAGTCAGTGATGGTGTGGGGTGCCATGTCAGCTGCTGGTGTTGTTCAACTGTGTTTCATCAAGGGCAGGGTCAATGCAGCTAGCTATCAGGAGATTTTGGAGCACTTCATGCTTCCATCGGCTGAAATGCTTTATGGAGATGAAGATTTCATTTTTCAGCACGACCTGGCACCTGCTCACAGTGCCAAAACCACTGGTAAATGGTTTACTGACCATGGTATTACTGTGCTCAATTGGCCTGCCAACTCTCCTGACCTGAACCCCATAGAGAATCTGTGGGATATTGTGAAGAGAAAGTTGAGAGACGCAAGACCCAACACTCTGGATGAGCTTAAGGCCGCTATCGAAGCATCCTGGGCCTCCATAACACCTCAGCAGTGTCACAGGCTGATTGCCTCCATGCCACGCCGCATTGAAGCAGTCATTTCTGCAAAAGGATTCCCGACCAAGTATTGAGTGCATAACTGAACATTATTATTTGATGGTTTTTTTTTTATTTTGTTTTAAACACTTTTATTTTATTGGACGGATGAAATATGTTAATTTTTTGAGACAGGATTTTTGGGTTTTCATGAGCTGTATGCCAAAATCATCAGTATTAAAACAATAAAAGACCTGACAAATTTCAGTTGGTGTGTAATGAATCTAAAATATATGAAAGTTTAATTTTAATCATTACATTATGGAAAATAATGAAATTTAGCACTATATGCTAATTTTTTGAGAAGGACCTGTATGTGTTGACAACCACAAAGCTTCTGGGAGAATGTCCTATGGAAAGCTGAGGAAAAAATGGAAAATGGAACTCTGTGGCAAGGCACATCAGCTCAATGTTCACAGATGGAAAAATTAAGCATATAAAGAAAAGAACACTGTCCCAACTGTGAAACATGGAGGAGGCCCTGTTATGTTCTGGGACTGCTTTGCTGAATCTGGCACAGAGTGTCTTGAATCTGTGCAGGGTACAAAAAAATCTCAAGACTATCAAGGAATTCTAGAGAGAAATGTGCTGCCCATTGTCAGAAAGCTTGGTCTCAGTCACATGTAATGGGTCTTGCAACAGGATAATCACCCAAAACACACAGATAAAAACACCCAAGAATGGCCAAGAGGAAAACACTGGACTATTCTGAAGTGGCCTTCTATGAGCCCTGAACTAAATCTTATTGAGCATCTTTGGAAAGAGCTGAAACATGGCGTCTGGATAAGGCAACCTTCAGACACGAGACAACTGGAGCAGTTTGCTCTTGAGGAGTGGGCCAAAATACCTGTCGAGAGGTGCAGAAGTCTCATTGATAGTTACAGGAATCATTTGATTGCAGTGATTGCCTCAAAAGGTTGTGCAGCAAAATCTTAAGTTAGGGGAACCATCATTTCTGATCAGGCCGATTTCATGAGTTTTATGTTTTTTTTAACTACTGTGGAAGCATGGTTGATAGAGTTGAGCTAAACAGGTCGGTCAGATTAAAAAAACACTGACTTTCGCCAAAGTCGGGTTTCACAGAGTGAAACCTGACCATAGCGTGAGGTCGGCCATGCGTTCGGCGACCAGAGCGCCAAAGTTGGTTTTCCCATAATGCTTGCAGGCACCTTTTCTCAGCCAATGAGCAAGGACGTACACTGTGGGCAACGCAATGACATGGGCAGCGGCCACCACCATCTTAGAGAAGGGCATTGCAGTGATTGGCTTGCTTTGTGTGGCATCACAGTACCTATAAAAGCCCTCACCACCGACCTCCATTTTACTTCTGCCGATCTTAGCGTAGGGAGAGGTTGCTGGCGCTGGTTCTCAGTAGGGAGAGCGTTAGGCAGGAAAAAAAAACTATTTCTATGCTTGTGCTGATAGTGATTAGCTGTACAGTTAGTGTGCAGTGACAGGGGAGGAATTTATTGTGTGCAGCAGCAGAGCTGATTATTAGGCTGCCTGCTAGCTGTATTGCTGTGGTGTACACTGCTGTGCAGACGGCTTTTTAACACAGCACTATAATAATAATAATAATAATAATAATAATAATCTTTATTTATATAGCGCCATCATATTCCGCAGCGCTTTACAGTTTAACAGTTTCAAAACACAAGTCATAAGTAACAACGTTAACAATACAATAATTAAAGCACAATCAGCCGACCCTGCTCGTGAGAGCTTACAATCTACAATGAGGTGGGGGAGATACAAAGTACAGGTGTGTATATACAATGGTGCATTTACAATGATGGTCCAGCCATCTTGAGGGAGTGAGGGATGGATGGAGATAGTGAATGGGCTACACACACATACACACTTACACATAGAATGACTTTGATTAGTGAATGTGATAGGCCGCTCTGAACAGATGTGTTTTGAGGGAGCGCCTGAAACCATGCAAATTGTGGATAGTCCTAATTTCTTGGGGTAGAGCATTCCAGAGGATTGGCGCAGCGCGGGAGAAGTCTTGGAGTCGGGAGTGGGAGGTACGGATTAGTGCAGAGGTTAGTCGAAAGTCGTTTGCAGAGCGCAGCAGTCGGTTAGACCGATAGATAGAAATGAGGGAGAAGATGTAGGGGGGTGCTGCAGTGTGGAGAGCTTTGTGGGTGAGAACAAGTACTTTGAATTGGATCCTATAATGAATGGGCAGCCAGTGTAAGGACTGGCGAAGAGCGGACGCGTCCGAGTACCGATTAGCCAGATGGATAACCCTGGCTGCTGCATTAAGGATGGACTGGAGAGGGGATAGTCGAGTAATGGGGAGGCCAAGTAATAGAGCGTTACAGTAGTCCAGGCGGGAGTGGATCAATGCTACAGTGAGGGTTTTTGTTGTTTCCATGGTGAGAAAAGGGCGGATTCTAGAGATGTTCTTTAGGTGTAGGCGGCAAGAGCGGGCAAGAGATTGTATATGGGAGGTGAAGGAGAGATTGGTATCAAACATAACACCCAGACAGCGAGCCTGCTGCCGGGGTGTTATTATGGTGCCCCCCACTGAGAGGGAAATGTCAGATTTAGGGAGGTTAGTAGACTGCGGGAGCAGAAGAAGTTCAGTTTTGGAGAGGTTGAGTTTCAGATAGAGAGCAGACATGATGTTGGAGACTGCGGACAGACAGTCGGTGGCGTTCTGTAGTACAGCGGGGTAAGGTCGGGGGATGACGTGTATAATTGTGTGTCATCAGCATAAAGATGGTACTGAAAGCCAAATCTGCTGATGGTCTGTCCAATTGGGGAGGTGTAGAGAGAGAAGAGAAGGGGGCCAAGGACTGAGCCCTGGGGTACACCGACAGTGAGAGGGAGAGGAGATGAAGTGGAGCCAGAGAACGAAACACTGAAGGAGGGGTCAGAAAGATAGGAGGAGAACCAGGAGAGAACAGTGTCCTTAATACCTAGAGAGTGGAGCCTGGACAGTAGGAGACGGTGGTCAACCGTGTCGAAAGCTGCAGAAAGGTCGAGTAGAATGAGCAGAGAGTGGTCGCCGTTACGTTTTGCTGTCAGAAGGTCATTGGTCACTTTGATGTGTGCAGTTTCAGTCGAATGTAGGGGTCGGAAGCCGGACTGTGAAGGGTCTAGGAGGGAGTGAGTGGAGAGGTAACGGGGGAGGCGGGAGTAGACTAGGCGCTCCAAAAGTTTGGAGATGAAGGGGAGATTGGAGACCGGTCTGTAGTTGTTTGTGCAGGAAGGGTCAAGAGCGGGTTTCTTTAGTAGTGGAGTAATGATGGAGTGTTTGAAGGAGGATGGGAAAATGCCAGAGGAGAGTGAGAGATTGAAGATTGTAGTTAGGTGAGTTGTGACAACAGAGAAAGAGACTGGAGGAGATGTGAGGGGATGGGGTCGGTAGTGCATGTAGTCGGACGAGAGGAAGAGAGGAGTCTGGAGACTTCTTCTTCTGTGATGGGATCAAATGTGGAAATTGAGCCAGGGGAAATGCAGGGTGGATGGGAGTCACAGCACTTGGTGGTTGAGAGCAGATTTCCTGACGGATAGTATCTATTTTTTCTATAAAGTGGGAGGCCAGGTCATCAGCACAAATGTCTGCGATAGGGGCTTGTGCTTTTGGCCTGAGGAGGGAGTGAAAAGTGTCAAAAAGTTTCTTGGGGTTGTTGGCTAGTGAGGAGATCAGTGTGGTGAATTAGGTCTGTTTGGCGAGGTGAAGGGCAGCATTATAAGTTCTTAACATGAATTTAAAGTGGATGAAGTCTTCTGGTGTGCGGTTTTTCTCCATAGGCGTTCAGCACTCCTAGAGCATCGCTGGAGAAGGTGAGTTTGCGATGTGAGCCAGGGCTGTTTTACTGTGTGTTTGGAAGTTCTGAGGGTGAGCGGTGCTACTTGGTCAAGGGTGCTTCTAAGAGTGTCATTGTAGTGCTGAACAGCCAGATTAGGACAAGAAAAAGAGGAGATTGGGGACAGCGAAGAGTGTAGGGAGTCTGAAAGTGTCTGAGGGTTAATGGCTTGCAGATTTCTGAATGTGCGGTAGGTAGGAGTTCGCTGGGGTGGTGGAGGATTTGTGAGCGTGAAGGAGAGAATGTTGTGGTCAGAGAGTGGAAGCGGTGAGTTATTTAGGTGGGAAATTGAACAGAGGCGGACAAAGACCAGGTCAAGGGTGTTGCCATCCTTGTGTGTCTCAGAGGTTGAAAGCTGTGAGAGGCCTAGAGAAGTGGTTAGTGATAGAAGCTGAGATGCAGATGTGGAAGTAGGACTGTTAATGGGGATGTTGAAGTCTCCCAGGATATGGGTTGGTAGTTCTGAGGACATGAAGTGCGGCAGCCAGGCTGAGAAGTGGTCAAGGAACTGGGTGGATGAGCCTGGGGCCGATATATGACCGCTATTCTGAGGGAGAGGGGATGGAAGAGCCTGATGGTGTGGACCTCAAAAGAAGGGAATGAGAGTGATGGAATTGGGGGGATGACCTGGAAAGTGCATTGTGGGGACAGGAGTATGCCAACTCCACCACCATGTCTGTTTGTGGGTCTCGGGGAATGGGAGAACTGTAAGCCACCATAGGAGATGGCAGCAGGGGAGACCGTGTCAGAATCCTGAATCCAGGTTTCAGTGAGGGCCAACAGATGAAGAGAGTTGTTCAGAAAGTAGTTGTGCAGGAAAGATAGTTTATTGCATGCAGACCTTGGATTCCAGAGGGCACAGTTGAAAGAAGGAGATGAGGGAGTGCAAGTAATATAACAAGATTATTATGGTTTCGAAATGAGGTAGGGTAGGGATTGAGGTTGGGGGATGGACCAGGGTTGGGGGAGATGTCCCCTGAAATCAGTAGGAGTAGGAAGATAAAGAGCAGGTAGTTGTTGGATTTATAAATAGTTTTTTTCTGAGATATGTTTGGGCAAGATGGGCTGAGTTTTCTTAGGAAGGTGAGGAGTGCATGGGAACTGTACATGGGAGAGGGAAGTATGGAGGGGCTGATGTATATGAGTCGTGATGGAGGGGGATGGGGCAGTGAATGTGGATGGCAAGGGAACACAGGAGGATAGAGATAGAGAACATAATTTAAAAGAAAGCAAAGTGTGGGTTACCTGATTCCTGCCCTGATTAACTGCCATGGATAACTGCCTTTTACTCGATGCTTGTCTTTCGTGATGCTTTGCTTTCTGTGATGCGTGCGCCCCTTAGACTACTCCTAAATATATAGTCCACACTACAGGGTCAGGAAAGTGGGATTGTGGGGGCTGTTTTGGGATAATTTGCCAGCTGGGCAGCACACCAGGGGGTGGTTAGATCATCAAAGGCTACCTGGCAACATCTATATGCTTTAGCACTTTCCACCTGATAGCATCTAGAGAGGCCCCAGTCACCGGGATATAAAGCAGTAAGTATTTTAAACACAGTGCAAAAATGAATTATTCCAAAGCCTTATTAACAGGCACATTAAACTATGTTGCAAGATGGTAAAGCAGTGCTTGGCAGCAAGTAGAGGTATGGAGTGCACACCATTAATATATAGTGCAGCATTCAACACAGATAGCAGAGGTGGGGATTCTATTCAGCTGTTTGCTTCCACTGAATGCAGTTCATACCATTAATATATAGTGCAGCATTCAACACAGATAGCAGAGGTGGGGATTCTATTCAGCTGTTTGCTTCCACTGAATGCAGTTCATACCATTATTATATAGTGCAGCATTCAACACAGATAGCAGAGGTGGGGATTCTATTCAGCTGTTTGCTTCCACTGAATGCAGTTCATACCATTAATATATAGTGCAGCATTCAACACAGATAGCAGAGGTGGGGATTCTATTCAGCTGTTTGCTTCCACTGAATGCAGTTCATACCATTAATATATAGTGCAGCATTCAACACAAATAGCAGAGGTGGAGATTCTATTCAGCTGTTTGCTTCCACTGAATGCAGTTCATACCATTAATATATAGTGCAGCATTCAACACAGATAGCAGAGGTGGGATTCTATTCAGCTGTTTGCTTCCACTGAATGCAGTTCATACCATTAATATATAGTGCAGCATTCAACACAGATAGCAGAGGTGGAGATTCTATTCAGCTGTTTGCTTCCACTGAATGCAGTTCATACCATTAATATATGGTGCAGCATTCACACAAATAGCAGAGGTGGGGATTCTATTCAGCTGTTTGCTTCCACTGAATGCAGTTCATACAGTTCAGTTGCCGGCAGTACAAATGCCCGCTTGGTGCCACGTCCTCCAGGTGAGGAGTCCAGCCCACTCCCAGGTGGATGGAGAACACTAGTCCAAGGCTCCCTGTCAGTGTATGCCTTCTCTGGCCGTCTCTCTGTGCTGATTTTCCCGCCGTCTCTCTTCCAGCACCCTCACAAACAGTGTCCCAGATCAGCAGCTGCAAATCCTGTAGGACAACGTCTTACTTCTGCTTTCCTTTCGATTCTATATAGCTGCCTCTCCGGAGAAGATATTTGTGGTTTTTGTCTGTGATCCCTATGTTACCACAGCAATGGACTTGCTAGCTGAATCAAAAGTTCTTCCACTAGGCTAAGGGGTTGAGTTCCCTCTGCGACCTGGATTCTCCCCGCTGGCGTCCGCCAGTCCTGGAATGAGCCACCTGTAGCTTTCAGCTCAGTCGTGTCTCTCTCTCTAAGAATCCCTTTTCTCTTCTAGAGAACCGCTCTTCTTTCTTTCTATGAGCAGCTCCTTAGGACGGAGCTTGCTCCACAATCCTATCTCTGTCCCCTCTCCCCTAAGGGAGAGCTCTCTCAAACACTCTGCTCTCTTCCTCCTCCAAGGGGGAACTAGCACTAATACTTTTATACTTTTTTTCTGCACAGTTACCGAGCGTTCATTTTTTCCCACACCGTATAGAGATGTACGCTCCTCACTAGAGTTGAGCGATACTTTCCGATATCCAAAAGTATCGGAATCGGAATGGTATCGCCGATACACAAAAAATATCGGCGATACCCGATCCGATCCCGGGAAAGTCCCATGAAAGTCTATGGGAAACAAAATTTCGAAATAAAAAAAACCCCTTCTTGCCTTGTGGTTAATTGTAATGAAGGAAAACAACAAAGGTAATGTAGAATGTTTTGGGGGGAGGTTGAGGAGACATTAAAGGCAAAGATGTTTAACCCAATCCAATGGAATAGCATTAATTTTTTTTTTAGGAATACGTTCGGATTGAACGAAGAAATTGACAATGTTTTTTAACCTTTTTTCTATTTTGCAAATTGTCTGTTTCACAACTTCCATGGTTTTCACCTTTTTAACTTTTCACTCACTTTCCCCTTTCATAATCTTCAGCAGCATCATCTTTCCATCAAATTATTTTTCCCATCTTCACTCTTAATCTTCTAAAACTTCTTGCTATTCATCTTTTTGTTAAAATTACTTATATTGTTCTTATTAAACATTTTTTATTCTTCTTATTCTACTTCTTCATCTTCTTCCTATTCATCCTTTCATAAATATTCTTATTTGTGACAGACATTCCGTACTTGTAATCTGTAAAACTCAAAATTTTCATCCCTTCCGTTCTTGCTGTCAGAAAGATTTTAATTACAACAGAAATTTTGTCCGCGTTCAGTTTAGCCTGCAGCACATCAGGCATTTTCCAGGGCACCACGAGGAGGAACGGCCCTCACCCCCATACATGCTTAGTCTTCTTTTTGCTTAGAATTTAGGCATTATTTTGCTCTTCATTTGGTCTTATACTTAATGTTCTTTCTGCTTTTTGTCTTCTCTTATTGTTCTTTGTCTCTTTTCTGTACTTGTATTTGTCTTAACCTTCTTTGTCCCCGTTGGTGATGGTACAAAAGCCAATGGAAGTAACGAGGACCACTGACTGTGCTGGGGAAACCCCGAGGGTCCCGCAGAAGGAAAAGAGCCAATGGGACAACCGAGGACCACTGACGTTACTGGGACAGGGTTACTAAGCAGGAGGTACCTGTGCTCCAAAGCACTACAAGGCCAGCAGACGTTGCTGGAAATCGGAACCGACATGGAGGCACCTAGGCCAAAAGGGACTGCGGAGAACCAGCTGACGGTACTGGAACCCGGTGGGTACAGAAGGTACAAGAGCCAATGAAAAATAACGAGGACCACGACTGTGCTGGAACCCGGAGGGGCAGCAGAAGGAAAGAGCCAATGGCACAACCGAGGGACCAGCTGACGTTACTGGGGCAGGGTTACAAAACAGGAGGTACCTGTGCTCCAAAGCACTACCAAGGACCACAGACGTTGCTGGAAAATCGGATAACCGACATGGAGGCCCCTAGGCCAAAGGCACTGCGGAAACCAGCTGACGGTACTGGAACCCGGATGGGTAGCAGAAGGTACAAGAGCCAATGAAAGTAACGAGGACCCGCTGCTGTGCTGGAACCCGGAGGGTCAGCAAAGGAAAAGACCAAAGGCACAACCGAGGACCCCTTTATGTTACTGGGACAGGGTTACTAAGCAGGAGGTACCTGTGCTCCAAAACACTACCAAGGACCACAGACGTTGCTGGAACTCGGATACCACATGGAGGCACCTAGGCCAAAGGCACTGCGGAGAACCAGCTGACGGTTTCTGGAACCCGGAGGGACAGAAAAGGGACAAGAGCCAATGAAAGTAACGAACCAGCGACTGTGCGGAACCCGGAGGGTCAGCGAAGGAAAAGAGCCAATGGCACAACCGAGGACCAGCTGACGTTACTGGGACAGGGTTACTAAGCAGAGGTACCTGTGCTCCAAAGCACTACCAAGGACCAGCAGAAAGTTGCTGGAACTCGGATACCGACATGGAGGCACCTGGCCAAAGGTACTGCGGAGAACCAGTGACGGACTGGAACCCGGAGGGTTTGCAGAAGGTACCCATGGAAATTAAAGTTGAGGCAGCAGGACTGTTTGCCGTTCACACAGCAGGGGAAAAGCTGACATTATGAAAACCCCCGTAACACGGGAGCAAGTGTAGACTGGCTAACGCACTTCCGAGAAACAACTGGGGGTGTGTAACCCAGGGATGAGAAGAGAACAGGGTGGAGGCAGCAGGACTGTTTGCCGTTCCACAGCAGGGGAACAGCTGACATTACTAACCCCAGTAACACAGGAGCAAGTGTAGACTGTGCTAACGCACTTCCGAGAAACAACTGGCGGGGGGTTGTAACCCAGGGAGAGAAGAGAACAGGGGGGAGGCAGCAGGACTTTTTGCCGTTCACACAGCAGGGAACAGCTGAATTACTGAACCCCATAACACGGAGCAAGTGAGACGTGCTAACAGCACTTCCGAGGGAAAAAACGGCGGTGTTGTAACCCAGGGATGAGAAGAGAACAGGGTGGGGCAGCAGGACTTTTGCCGTTCACACAGCAGGGGAACAGCTGACATTCTGAACCCCA
>JARQOD010003729.1:0-61739 GCA_033576555.1 Oophaga sylvatica | reverse complement strand
TTCCCCCCTGTCAGAAAATGGCACGTCTCCTCCCAAAAAAAAAACAGTAATATTGGCCAGTCTCCTCCTCTGACATAATAGTTGGCACAGCTCCCTCCTCTGTACAGTAATAGTTGGCACAGCTCCCTCCTCTGTACAGTAATAGTTGGCACAGCTCTCCTCTCTGTACAGTAATAGTTGGCACAGCTCTCCTCCTCTGTACAGTAATAGTTGGCACAGCTCTCCCTCTTCTAGTGACGTACTTGTAATATGGCACAGCTCTCCTCCTCTGTACAGTAATAGTTGGCACAGCTCTCCTCCTCTGTACAGTAATAGTTGGCACAGCTCTCCTCCTCTGTACAGTAATAGTTGGCACAGCTCTCCTCCTCTGTACAGTATATTGCACGCTCCCCTGTACGTAATGGCACAGCTCTCCTCTCTGTACAGTAATAGTTGGCACAGCTCTCCTCCTCTGTACAGTAATAGTTGGCACAGCTCTCCCCTCTGTACAGTAATAGTTGGCACAGCTCTCCTCCTCTGTACAGTAATAGTTGGCACAGCTCTCCTCCTCTGTACAGTAATAGTTGGCACAGCTCTCCTCCTCTGTACAGTAATAGTTGGCACAGCTCCCCTCTGTACAGTAATAGTGGCACAGCTCCCCCTCTGTACAGTAATAGTTGGCACAGCTCCCCCTCTGTACAGTAATAGTTGGCACAGCTCTCCTCCTCTGTACAGTAATAGTTGGCACAGCTCTCCTCTCTGTACAGTAATAGTTGGCACAGCTCCCCCTCTGTACAGTAATAGTTGGCACAGCTCTCCTCCTCTGTACAGTAATAGTTGGCACAGCTCTCCTCCTCTGTACAGTAATAGTTGGCACAGCTCTCCTCTGTACAGTAATAGTTGGCACAGCTCTCCTCCTCTGTACAGTAATAGTTGGCACAGCTCCCTCCTCTGTACAGTAATAGTTGGCACAGCTCTCCTCCTCTGTACAGTAATAGTTGGCACAGCTCCCCCTCTGTACAGTAATAGTTGGCACAGCTCTCCTCCTCTGTACAGTAATAGTTGGCACAGCTCTCCTCCTCTGTACAGTAATAGTTGGCACAGCTCCCTCCTCTGTACAGTAATAGTTGGCACAGCTCTCCTCTCTATTGACGCTACAGTAATAGTTGGCACAGCTCCCCCTCTGTACAGTAATAGTTGGCACAGCTCTCCTCCTCTGTACAGTAATAGTTGGCACAGCTCTCCTCCTCTGTACAGTAATAGTTGGCACAGCTCTCCTCCTCTGTACAGTAATAGTTGGCACAGCTCTCCTCCTCTGTACAGTAATAGTTGGCACAGCTCTCCTCCTGTACAGTAATAGTTGGCACAGCTCTCCTCCTCTGTACAGTAATAGTTGGCACAGCTCCCCCTCTGTACAGTAATAGTTGGCACAGCTCTCCTCCTCTGTACAGTAATAGTTGGCACAGCTCTCCCTCTGTACAGTAATAGTTGGCACAGCTCTCCTCCTCTGTACAGTAATAGTTGGCACAGCTCTCCTCCCTGTACAGTAATAGTTGGCACAGCTCTCCTCCTCTGTACAGTAATAGTTGGCACAGCTCTCCTCCTCTGTACAGTAATAGTTGGCACAGCTCTCCTCCTCTGTACAGTAATAGTTGGCACAGTTCTCCTCCTCTGTACAGTAATAGTTGGCACAGCTCTCCTCCTCTGTACAGTAATAGTTGGCACAGCTCCCCCTCTGTACAGTAATAGTTGGCACAGCTCTCCTCCTCTGTACAGTAATAGTTGGCACAGCTCTCCTCCTCTGTACAGTAATAGTTGGCACAGCTCTCCTCCTCTGTACAGTAATAGTTGGCACAGCTCTCTCCTCTGTACAGTAATAGTTGGCACAGCTCTCCTCCTCTGTACAGTAATAGTTGGCACAGCTCTCCTCCTCTGTACAGTAATAGTTGGCACAGCTCTCCTCCTCTGTACAGTAATAGTTGGCACAGCTCTCCTCCTCTGTACAGTAATAGTTGGCAACAGCTCTCCTCCTCTGTACAGTAATAGTTGGCACAGCTCTCCTCCTCTGTACAGTAATAGTTGGCACAGCTCTCCTCCTCTGTACAGTAATAGTTGGCACAGCTCTCCCCTCTGTACAGTAATAGTTGGCACAGCTCTCCCCCTCTGTACAGTAATAGTTGGCACAGCTCTCCTCCTCTGTACAGTAATAGTTGGCACAGCTCTCCCCTCTGTACAGTAATAGTTGGCACAGCTCTCCTCCCTGTACAGTAATAGTTGGCACAGCTCTCCTCCTCTGTACAGTAATAGTTGGCACAGCTCTCCCTCTGTACAGTAATAGTTGGCACAGCTCTCCTCCTCTGTACAGTAATAGTTGGCACAGCTCTCCTCCTCTGTACAGTAATAGTTGGCACAGCTCCTCCTCTGTACAGTAATAGTTGGCACAGCTCTCCTCCTCTGTACAGTAATAGTTGGCACAGCTCTCCTCCTCTGTACAGTAATAGTTGGCACAGCTCTCCTCCTCTGTACAGTAATAGTTGGCACAGCTCTCCTCCTCTGTACAGTAATAGTTGGCACAGCTCTCCCCTCTGTACAGTAATAGTTGGCACAGCTCTCCTCCTCTGTACAGTAATAGTTGGCACAGCTCTCCTCCTCTGTACAGTAATAGTTGGCACAGCTCTCCTCTCTGTACAGTAATAGTTGGCACAGCTCTCCTCCTCTGTACAGTAATAGTTGGCACAGCTCTCCTCCTCTGTACATAATAGTTGGCACAGCTTCCTCCTCTGTACAGTAATAGTTGGCACAGCTCTCCTCCTCTGTACAGTAATAGTTGGCACAGCTCCTCTGTACAGTAATAGTTGGCACAGCTCTCCTCCTCTGTACAGTAATAGTTGGCACAGCTCTCCTCCTCTGTACAGTAATAGTTGGCACAGCTCTCCTCCTCTGTACAGTAATAGTTGGCACAGCTCTCCTCCTGTACAGTAATGTTGGCACAGCTCTCCTCCTCTGTCAGTAATAGTGGCCAGCTCTCTCTCTGTACAGTATAGTTGGCACAGCTCTCTCCTTTCAGTTAGTTGGCACAGCTCTCCTCTTGTACAGTAATAGTTGGCACAGCTCTCTCCTCTGTACAGTATAGTGGCACAGTCCCCCCCTGTACAGTAATAGTTGGCACAGCTCTCCTCTCTGTCGTAATAGTTGGCACAGTCTCCTCCTGTACATATAGTTGCACAGCTCTCCCTGTACAGTAATAGTTGGCACACTCCCCTCTGTAGTAATAGTTGGCAAGCTTCTCCTCTGTACGTAATATTGGCACAGCTCTCCTCCTCTGTACAGTAATAGTTGGCACAGCTTCCCTCTGTACAGTAATATTGGCACAGCTCTCCTCCTCTGTACAGTAATAGTTGGCACAGTCCCCTCTGTACAGTAATAGTTGGCACAGTTCCTCCTCTGTACAGTAATAGTGGCCAGCTCCCCCTCTGTACAGTAATAGTTGGCACAGCTTCCCCCTGTCAGATAGTTGGCACAGCTCTCCTCCTTGTACAGTAATAGTTGGCACAGCTCCCCTCTGTACGTAATAGTTGGCACGCTCCCCTCTGTACAGTAATAGTTGGCACAGCTCTCCTCCTCTGTACAGTAATAGTTGGCACAGCTTCCCCTCTGTACAGTAATATTGGCACAGCTCTCCTCTGTACAGTAATAGTTGGCACAGCTCTCCTCCTCTGTACAGTAATATTGGCACAGCTCTCTCCTCTGTACAGTAATAGTTGGCACAGCTTCTCCTGTACAGTAAAGTTGGCACAGCTTCCTCCTCTGTACAGTAATAGTTGGCACAGCTCTCCTCTGTACAGTAATAGTTGCACAGCTCTCCTCTCCTCTGTACAGTAATAGTTGGCACAGCTCCCTCTGTACAGTAATGTGGCACGCTCTCCCTCTGTACAGTAATAGTTGGCACAGCTCTCCTCTCTTACAGTAATAGTTGGCACGCTCTCCTCCTCTGTACAGTAATAGTTGGCACAGCTCTCCTCTGTACAGTAATAGTTGGCACAGCTCTCTCCTCTTCTTAGTTTTACAGTAATAGTTGGCACAGTTCTCCTCGTACAGTGTGCCGCTTCCTCTGTACAGTAATAGTGGCACAGCTCTCCTCTCTGTACAGTAATGTGGCACAGCTCTCCTCCTCTGTACAGTAATAGTTGGCACAGCTCTCCTCTCTGTACAGTAATAGTTGGCACAGCTCTCCTCTCTGTACAGTAATAGTTGGCACAGCTCTCCTCCTCTGTACAGTAATAGTTGGCACAGCTCTCCTCCTCTGTACAGTAATAGTTGGCACAGCTCTCCTCCTCTGTACAGTAATAGTTGGCACAGCTCTCTCCTCTGTACAGTAATAGTTGGCACAGCTCCCTCCTCTGTACAGTAATAGTTGGCACAGTCTCCTCCTCTGTACAGTAATAGTTGGCACACTCTCCTCCTCTGTACAGTAATAGTTGGCACAGCTCTCCTCCTCTGTACAGTAATAGTTGGCACAGCTCTCCTCCTCTGTACAGTAATAGTTGGCACAGCTCTCCTCCTCTGTACAGTAATAGTTGGCACAGCTCTCCTCCTCTGTACAGTAATAGTTGGCACAGCTCTCCTCCTCTGTACAGTAATAGTTGGCACAGCTCTCCTCCTCTGTACATAATAGTTGGCACAGCTCCCCCTCTGTACAGTATAGTTGGCACAGCTCTCCTCCTCTGTACAGTAATAGTTGGCACAGCTCCCTCCTCTGTACAGTAATAGTTGGCACAGCTCTCCTCCTCTGTACAGTAATAGTTGGCACAGCTCTCCTCCTCTGTACAGTAATAGTTGGCACAGCTCTCCTCCTCTGTACAGTAATAGTTGGCACAGCTCTCCTCCTCTGTACAGTAATAGTTGGCACAGCTCTCCTCCTCTGTACAGTAATAGTTGGCACAGCTCTCCCTCCTCTGTACAGTAATAGTTGGCACAGCTCTCCTCCTCTGTACAGTAATAGTTGGCACAGCTCTCCTCCTCTGTACAGTAATAGTTGGCACAGCTCTCCTCCTCTGTACAGTAATAGTTGGCACAGCTCTCCTCCTCTGTACAGTAATAGTTGGCACAGCTCTCCTCCTCTGTACAAACAGTAATCACGTCCCACAATGCACAGCCCCCAAATGCCGCTCTCTGTACATAATTGCACAGCTCCCCCGTAATATATGCACAGCTCCCCCTGTATATATGAGCTCTCTCTGTACATAATATGCACACTCCCTCTGACAGTATAGTTGCACAGCTCTCCTCTGTACAGATGTGGCAGCTCCCTCTTTACATAATAGTGGCACAGCTCCCCTCGTACGTAATATTGGCACAGCTCCTCCTCTGTACGTAATAGTTGAAGCTCTCCTCCTGTACATAATAGTGGACACTCCCCCTGTACAGATAGTGGCACAGTCTCCCTGTACATAATAGTTGCACAGCTTCCTCCTCTGTACAGTAATTGGCACAGCTCCCCTCTGTACATAGTTGCACAGCTCTCCTCCTCTGTACAGAAAGTGGCACGCTCTCTCTCTACAGTAATATTGGCACAGCTCCCCCCGTACAGTAATAGTTGCACAGTCCCCCCTGTACAGTAATAGTGGCACGCTCCCTCTGTACATAATATGCACAGCTCTCCCCGTACTAATTTGGCACAGCTCTCCTCCTGTACATAATATGGCACGCTCTCCTCTGTACAGTAATATTGGCACAGCTTCCCCTCTGTACATAATATGACAGCTCTCTCCTCGACATATGTTGCACAGCTCCCTCCGTACAGTATATGGAGCTCTCCTCCCTGTACAGTATAGTTGGCACGCTCCCCTCTAGTAATGTTGCACAGCTCTCCTCCCGTACGTAAAGTGGCACAGCCCCCTCGTAAGTAATCAGTTGGCACGCTCCCCCTGTACGTAATAGTTGCACAGCTCTCCTCTTGACAGTAATAGTGCACAGTCCCCTCGTACATATAGTTGGCACGCCTCCTCCTGTACATAATAGTTGGCACAGCTTCCTCCGTACATAATAGTGGCACAGCTCCCCCTCTGTCAGATATATAGATTGGACAGCTTCCTCCTGTACGTATAGTTGCACAGCTCTCTCACTGGCACAGTTCTGTACAGTAATTTGCACAGCTCTCCCTCCTCTGTACAGTAATAGTTGGCACAGCTCTCCTCCTCTGTACAGTAATATTGGCACAGCTCTCCTCCTCTGTACAGTAATAGTTGGCACAGCTCTCCTCCTCTGTACAGTAATAGTTGGCACAGCTCTCCTCCTCTGTACAGTAATAGTTGGCACAGCTCTCCTCCTCTGTACAGTAATAGTTGGCACAGCTCTCCTCCTCTGTACAGTAATAGTTGGCACAGCTCTCCTCCTCTGTACAGTAATAGTTGGCACAGCTCTCCTCCTCTGTACAGTAATAGTTGGCACAGCTCTCCTCTACTATGTCCCTCTGTACAGTAATAGTTGGCACAGCTCTCCTCCTCTGTACAGTAATAGTTGGCACAGCTCTCCTCCTCTGTACAGTAATAGTTGGCACAGTCTCCTCCTCTGTACATAATAGTTGGCACAGCTCTCCTCCTCTGTACAGTAATAGTTGGCACAGCTCCCCCTTGTACAGTAATAGTGGCACAGCTCTCCTCCTCTGTACAGTAATAGTTGGCACAGCTCTCCTCCTCTGTACAGTAATAGTGGCACAGCTCTCCTCCTCTGTACAGTAATAGTTGGCACAGCTCTCCTCCTCTGTACAGTAATAGTTGGCACAGCTCTCCTCCTCTGTACAGAATAGTTGGCACAGCTCTCCTCCTCTGTACAGTAATAGTTGGCACAGCTCTCCTCCTCTGTACAGTAATAGTTGGCACAGCTCTCCTCCTCTGTACAGTAATAGTTGGCACAGCTCTCTCCTCCCCTGTACAGTAATAGTTGGCACAGCTCTCCTCCTCTGTACAGTAATAGTTGGCACAGCTCTCCTCCTGTACAGTAATAGTTGGCACAGCTCTCCTCCCTCTGTACAGTAATAGTTGGCACAGCTCTCCTCCTTGTACAGTAATAGTTGGCACAGCTCCCCCTCTGTACAGTAATAGTTGGCACAGCTCTCCTCCTCTGTACAGTAATAGTTGGCACAGCTCTCCTCCTCTGTACAGTAATAGTTGGCACAGCTCTCCTCTCTGTACAGTAATGTTTGGCACAGCTCTCCTCCTCTGTACAGTAATAGTTGGCACAGCTCTCCTCTGTACATAATATTGGCACGCTCCCTGTACAGTAATAGTTGGCACAGCTCTCCTCCTCTGTACAGTAATATTTGGCACAGCTTCCACTCCCTTACAGTAATAGTTGGCACAGCTTCCTCCCCTGTACAGTAATAGTGGCACAGCTCCCTCTACTCTAGTACATACTAGTTGGCACAGCTCCCTCCTCTGTACAGTAATAGTTGGCACAGCTCTCCTCCTTGTACAGTAATAGTGGCACAGCTCTCCTCCATTGTACAGTAATTTGGACAGAGCTCCCTCCTCTGTCAGTAATAGTTGGCACAGCTCTCCTCCTCTGTACAGTATAAAATTGGACAGCTCTCCCCTCTGTACAGTAATAGTTGGCCAGCTCTCCTCCTCCTGTACAGTAAGATGGCACAGCTCTCCTCCTCTGTACAGTAATAGTGGCACACCCCGCTACATCCCTCCCTGTACAGTAATAGATGGCACAGCTCTCCTCCTCTGTACAGTAATAGATGGCACAGCTCTCCTCCTCTGTACAGTAATAGATGGCACAGCTCTCCTCATCTGTACAGTAATAGTTGGCACAGCTCTCCTCCTCTGTACAGTAATAGTTGGCACAGCTCCCCCCCTCTGTACAGTTATAGTTGGCACAGCTCTCCTCCCCTGTACAGTAATAGATGGCACAGCTCTCCTCCTCTGTACAGTAATAGATGGCACAGCTCTCCTCCTCTGTACAGTAATAGATGGCACAGCTCTCCTCCTCTGTACAGTAATAGTTGGCACAGCTCTCCTCCCCTGTACAGTAATAGATGGCACAGCTCTCCTCCTCTGTACAGTAATAGTTGGCACAGCTCTCCTCCTCTGTACAGTAATAGTTGGCACAGCTCCCCCCCTCTGTACAGTTATAGTTGGCACAGCTCTCCTCCTCTGTACAGTAATAGTTGGCACAGCTCTCCTCCTCTGTACAGTAATAGTTGGCACAGCTCTCCTCCTCTGTACAGTAATAGATGGCACAGCTCTCCTCCTCTGTACAGTAATAGATGGCACAGCTCTCCTCCTCTGTACAGTAATAGATGGCACAGCTCTCCTCCTCTGCACAGTGTTAGATGTCACAGCTCTCCTCCTCTGCACAGGGCAATGCTTACAATCCTGCTTCTCTCCCCCAGGACTCTCTGAAGCCGGCGTTCACCGTGTCCAACCTTCCCGGCACTTCCAGCATCCAGACGGCCCCCACCACCTCCACCTCCATGCAGGTCACCAGCGGCCACTCCTTCCCCATCACCAACTACCTGGCACCTGTCACCAGCGCCAATGGGACAATCCTGAAGACGGAGGGCGGGGCTATGAGCTCCGGGGGTCTCATGCAGCTCCCCACCGGCTTCACACTGATGTCTGGTAAGTCTTCTGCCCTCACCCCCTAACCCTGAAATCGGGGTCATCAGGTGACCCTAACTCTCCTCTACAGCAGGGGGCGCCGTCACTCAGCAGGTGCCGGTGCAGGCAATCCAGGTGCACCCCGCCACCCAGGCGTCCCCGTCCAGTGACAGCGGCTCTGACCTGGTTCAGACATCATCCACTGGGACAGGTGAGCGGTGTGTGGTGGTCTGTAGGCAGGCAGTGGGTGGGTGGTGGTCTGTAGGCGGGTGGTGGTCTGTGGGTGGTGGTCTCTGGGCAGGCAGTGGGTGGTGGTCTGTAGGTGGGTGGTGGTCTCTAGGCAGGCAGTGGGTGGGTGGTGGTCTGTAGGCGGGTGGTGGTCTGTGGGTGGTGGTCTCTGGGCAGGCAGTGGGTGGTGGTCTGTAGGTGGGTGGTGGTCTCTGGGCATGCAGTGGGTGGTGGTCTGTAGGTGGGTGGTGGTCTCTAGGCAGGCAGTGGGCGGGTGGTGGTCTGTAGGCGGGTGGTGGTCTCTAGGCAGGCAGTGGGCGGGTGGTGGTCTGTAGGCGGGTGGTGGTCTGTGGGTGGTGGTCTCTAGGCAGGCAGTGGGTGGTGGTCTGTAGGTGGGTGGTGGTCTCTAGGCAGGCGGTGGGTGGTGGTCTGTAGGCGGGTGGTCTGTGGGTGGTGGTCTCTGGGCATGCAGTGGGCGGGTGGTGGTCTGTAGGCGGGTGGTGGTCTGTAGGTGGGTGGTGGTCTCTAGGCAGTGGGCGGGTGGTGGTCTGTAGGTGGGTGGTGGTCTGTAGGCGGGTGATGGTCTGTAGGTGGGTGGTGGTCTCTAGGCAGTGGGCGGGTGGTGGTCTGTAGGTGGGTGGTGGTCTGTAGGCGGGTGGTGGTCTGTAGGGTGGGTGGTGGTCTCTAGGCAGTGGGCGGGTGGTCTCTAGGCAGGCAGTGGGCGGGTGGTGGTCTGTAGGCGGGTGGTGGTCTCTAGGCAGGCAGTGGGCGGGTGGTGGTCTGTAGGCGGGTGGTGGTCTCTAGGCAGGCAGTGGGCGGGTGGTGGTCTGTAGGTGGGTGGTGGTCTGTAGGCGGGTGATGGTCTGTAGGTGGGTGGTGGTCTCTAGGCAGTGGGCGGGTGGTGGTCTGTAGGTGGGTGGTGGTCTGTAGGCGGGTGGTGGTCTGTAGGGTGGGTGGTGGTCTCTAGGCAGTGGGCGGGTGGTGGTCTTTAGGTGGGTGGTGGTCTCTAGGCAGGCAGTGGGCGGGTGGTGGTCTGTAGGCGGGTGGTGGTCTCTAGGCAGGCAGTGGGCGGGTGGTGGTCTGTAGGCGGGTGGTGGTCTCTAGGCAGGCAGTGGGCGGGTGGTGGTCTGTAGGTGGGTGGTGGTCTGTAGGCGGGTGATGGTCTGTAGGTGGGTGGTGGTCTCTAGGCAGTGGGCGGGTGGTGGTCTGTAGGTGGGTGGTGGTCTGTAGGCGGGTGGTGGTCTGTAGGGTGGGTGGTGGTCTCTAGGCAGTGGGCGGGTGGTGGTCTTTAGGTGGGTGGTGGTCTCTAGGCAGGCAGTGGGCGGGTGGTGGTCTGTAGGCGGGTGGTGGTCTCTAGGCAGGCAGTGGGCGGGTGGTGGTCTGTAGGCGGGTGGTGGTCTCTAGGCAGGCAGTGGGCGGGTGGTGGTCTGTAGGCGGGTGGTGGTCTGTGGGTGGTGGTCTCTAGGCAGGCAGTGGGTGGTGGTCTGTAGGTGGGTGGTGATCTCTGGGTGGGTGGTGGTCTGTGGGTGGTGGTCTCTGGGCATGCAGTGGGTGGTGGTCTGTAGGTGGGTGGTGATCTCTGGGTGGGTGGTGGTCTGTGGGTGGTGGTCTCTGGGCATGCAGTGGGTGGTGGTCTGTAGGTGGGTGGTGATCTCTGGGCGGGTGGTGGTCTGTGGGTGGTGGTCTCTGGGCATGCAGTGGGTGGTGGTCTGTAGGTGGGTGGTGATCTCTGGTGGGTGGTGGTCTGTGGGTGGTGGTCTCTGGGCATGCAGTGGGCGGGTGGTGGTCTGTAGGTGACACCACGGCTTCTGGTCTCATGCCACGTTTCCTCCGTCAGTGACCCTCCCTGCTGCTATCATGACCTCCTCTGTGCCCACCACCGTCAGCGGCCACATGATGTACCCCAGCCCGCACGCCGTCATGTATGCTCCCACTCAGGGATTGGCAGATGGGAGCCTGGCAGTGCTCAATGCCTTCTCCTCGGGCCCCCCGATGCAGGTGTCCCACTCCCAGGACCAGGGTAAGGTGGACTGACCATGTGATGAGGGGTGTTACCCGTTCTGCTGGGGCTTGTGGTGCATGTGTGCCCCTGACTCTTCTTTCTCCCTAGGTGGCGTACAGCAGGTTTTCCTCACCGCGCCGTCTGGCACTGTCCAGATTCCCGTCTCTGCAGTGTCGCTTCACCAGGTTGGTCTGCCGCCTTGTGCTGCCCCTTAGAGCCGCTTGCTGAGTGCTGCGTCTGACATGTAGTTTCTCTTTTGCCCACCAGATGGCGTTGATTGGGCAACAGTCCGGCAGCAGCAGTAACCTGACCGAGCTCCAAGTGGTGAATCTGGAGACGTCGCACAACAGCAAGAACGAGTGACGGTCGCTGCGGACAGACTGCTGCACAGGAGGCTGCTGCTGCACAGGAGGCTGCTGCTGCACAGGAGGCTGCTGCTGCACAGGAGGCTGCTGCTGCACAGGAGGCTGCACCACTTATTTATTATTGATGCCTTTCACTTGTTGTTTGATATCGGCTCTTTCCCCCACGGACATCTTTTCTCGTGTGCTGTACCGGGCTGTGGTGTGTTCCTCCTGCCAGGGGCTCAGAGCCTTGGATCTGGGGCCCGTGTTGTGGCCCTTAGATTGAGAGAGATTTGCACTTAATATGATGAGCGGACAGGCTCACTTTGATGCTGTTATATAGGGGCGGGGGTCCGTCTCCCACCGGCCGGAGACACAGAATTTTATCAAGGGATTGAAGACAGATTGTTATATTTTTCTAAATCCTCAGTATTTGAGTCCTGGACTGCGCTCAGAGGCTAAAGGGAGCGTTGCGGGGTCCGGCCTGTGTGCGGAGGGCAGGGGATGTGGGGGGTCCTACGGTCGGGGCGGTTCGTGGTCCGGCCTGTGTGCGGAGGGCAGGGGACGTGGGGGGTCCTGCGCTCGGGGGTGGTTCGGGGTCCGGCCTGTGTGCAGGGGACGTGGGGGGTCCTACGGTCGGGGGCGGTTCGTGGTCCGGCCTGTGTGTGGAGGGCAGGGGATGTGGGGGGTCCTACGGTCGGGGGTGGTTCGGGGTCCGGCCTGTGTGCGGAGGGCAGGGGACGTGGGGGGTCCTGCGCTCGGGGGTGGTTCGGGGTCCGGCCTGTGTGCAGGGGACGTGGGGGGTCCTACGGTCGGGGGTGGTTCGGGGTCCGGCCTGTGTGCAGAGGGCAGGGGACGTGGGGGGTCCTGCGCTCGGGGGTGGTTCGGGGTCCGGCCTGTGTGCAGGGGACGTGGGGGGTCCTACGGTCGGGGGTGGTTCGGGGTCCGGCCTGTGTGCGGAGGGCAGGGGACGTGGGGGGTCCTGCGCTCGGGGGTGGTTCGGGGTCCGGCCTGTGTGCAGGGGACGTGGGGGGTCCTACGGTCGGGGCGGTTCGTGGTCCGGCCTGTGTGCGGAGGGCAGGGGACGTGGGGGGTCCTGCGCTCGGGGGTGGTTCGGGGTCCGGCCTGTGTGCAGGGGACGTGGGGGGTCCTACGGTCGGGGGCGGTTCGTGGTCCGGCCTGTGTGTGGAGGGCAGGGGATGTGGGGGGTCCTACGGTCGGGGGTGGTTCGGGGTCCGGCCTGTGTGCGGAGGGCAGGGGACGTGGGGGGTCCTGCGCTCGGGGGTGGTTCGGGGTCCGGCCTGTGTGCAGGGGACGTGGGGGGTCCTACGGTCGGGGGTGGTTCGGGGTCCGGCCTGTGTGCAGAGGGCAGGGGACGTGGGGGGTCCTGCGCTCGGGGGTGGTTCGGGGTCCGGCCTGTGTGCAGGGGACGTGGGGGGTCCTACGGTCGGGGGTGGTTCGGGGTCCGGCCTGTGTGCGGAGGGCAGGGGACGTGGGGGGTCCTGCGCTCGGGGGTGGTTCGTGGTCCGGCCTGTGTGCAGAGGGCAGGGGATGTGGGGGGTCCTGAGCTCGGGGCGGTTCGGGGTCTGACCTGTGTGCAGGGGACGTGGGGGGTCCTGAGCTCGGGGCGGTTCGGAGTCTGACCTGTGTGCGGAGGGCAGGGGATGTGGGGGGTCCTGAGCTCGGGGCGGTTCGGGGTCTGACCTGTGTGCAGGGGATGTGGGGGGTCCTACGGTCGGGGCGGTTCGTGGTCCGGCCTGTGTGCGGAGGGCAGGGGACGTGGGGGGTCCTGCGCTCGGGGGTGGTTCGGGGTCCGGCCTGTGTGCAGGGGACGTGGGGGGTCCTACGGTCGGGGGCGGTTCGTGGTCCGGCCTGTGTGCGGAGGGCAGGGGATGTGGGGGGTCCTACGGTCGGGGGTGGTTCGGGGTCCGGCCTGTGTGCAGAGGGCAGGGGATGTGGGGGGTCCTGAGCTCGGGGCGGTTCGGGGTCTGACCTGTGTGCAGGGGATGTGGGGGGTCCTACGGTCGGGGGTGGTTCGGGGTCCGGCCTGTGTGCGGAGGGCAGGGGATGTGGGGGGTCCTGAGCTCGGGGCGGTTCGGGGTCTGACCTGTGTGCAGGGGATGTGGGGGGTCCTGAGCTCGGGGCGGTTCGGGGTCTGACCTGTGTGCGGAGGGCAGGGGATGTGGGGGGTCCTGAGCTCGGGGCGGTTCGGGGTCTGACCTGTGTGCGGAGGGCAGGGGACGTGGGGGGTCCTGAGCTCGGGGCGGTTCGGGGTCTGACCTGTGTGCGGAGGGCAGGGGATGTGGGGGGTCCTGAGCTCGGGGGTGGTTCGGGGTCCGGCCTGTGTGCAGGGGACGTGGGGGGTCCTACGGTTGGGGGCGGTTCGTGGTCCGGCCTGTGTGCAGAGGGCAGGGGATGTGGGGGGTCCTGAGCTCGGGGCGGTTCGGGGTCTGACCTGTGTGCAGGGGACGTGGGGGGTCCTGAGCTCGGGGCGGTTCGGGGTCTGACCTGTGTGCGGAGGGCAGGGGATGTGGGGGGTCCTGAGCTCGGGGCGGTTCGGGGTCTGACCTGTGTGCAGGGGACGTGGGGGGTCCTGAGCTCGGGGCGGTTCGGGGTCTGACCTGTGTGCGGAGGGCAGGGGATGTGGGGGGTCCTGAGCTCGGGGCGGTTCGGGGTCTGACCTGTGTGCAGGGGACGTGGGGGGTCCTGAGCTCGGGGCGGTTCGGGGTCTGACCTGTGTGCGGAGGGCAGGGGATGTGGGGGGTCCTGAGCTCGAGGCGGTTCGGGGTCTGACCTGTGTGCAGGGGACGTGGGGGGTCCTGAGCTCGGGGCGGTTCGGGGTCTGACCTGTGTGCGGAGGGCAGGGGATGTGGGGGGTCCTGAGCTCGGGGCGGTTCGGGGTCTGACCTGTGTGCAGGGGATGTCGGGGGTGGTTCGGGGTCCGGCCTGTGTGCGGAGGGCTGAGGACGTGGGGGTCCGGCCTGTGTGCGGAGGGCAGCGGATGTGGGGGCTGGCTGGTGATGTCTCTGGCTGGCGCTCCAGGGATAATTTTTATCTGCTTTTATATCAAAAGGAAAAATATATAAAACGTGTGATTGGTGATCATTTAACCCTTCCCAGAGCAGCAGCTTCCCCTGGTGCCAGCCGAGCGGTGCTGGAGTGGGTTAACCCTTCGTTCTCTGAGGTTGTGGCGCTACAGGAGTTGCGTTCTTAGCACCCATCAGTATTTCTTAGCCTTTCTGATGACTTGTACTGTAATTCTGGGCACTGCCAGGTGGGGGCCTCAGTGAGCTCTTTTCGGCAGCCTGTCCATGTCTGCCCTGGTCGCCCCTCCACCTCGGGTGCTGGAGCTGCTGCGTCACCCACCCGCTGCCGGGGCTGCTACACGTTCAGATGATGCGGTCGTCCAGCTGTTACCTCCCGGAGGTGTCTGCCCGGAGCCGCCGTGTTCATGGCTCCAATGGTTTTCTTTTATCTGCAGCAGATTTTCTTCTTGAGAAGTCTTGGCATTAAACAGGTGAGGTGCGGGGCCCCTGCCGCATAGTGGGTTGTGTGGTGCGGGGCCCCTGCCGCGTAGTGAGGAGTGTGGTGCTGGGCCCCTGCCGCGTAGTGGGTTGTGTGGTGCGGGGCCCCTGCCGCGTAGTGGGTTGTGTGGTGCGGGGCCCGTGCCGCGTAGTGGGTTGTGTGGTGCGGGGCCCCTGCCGCGTAGTGAGGAGTGTGGTGCTGGGCCCCTGCCGCGTAGTGGGTTGTGTGGTGCGGGGCCCCTGCCGCGTAGTGAGGAGTGTGGTGCTGGGCCCCTGCCGCGTAGTGGGTTGTGTGGTGCGGGGCCCCTGCCGCGTAGTGGGTTGTTGATCTGTGTGATTGTGGCCGCCCGGTCCCGTTGCACGTGGCACTGTCGGTGCGTCTGACGTGGGCCCTGCATACGTCTAGTGCTTAGTGGAAGTGAATGTTTTCCGCCTCCTCCGCAAACTGCAGTTGTGATCGGAGGCGCAGATTGGATCTAGGGGTCCCTGGCGGGGGTCTTCTCAGGCTGCATTCATAATCCATGTTCCACTGTCCATTTTTTCTTAGTGTGTCAGGGACGTTGCAGCAGTTGGTGGGGTCGAGTGGGCAGGGACCATTGCGGCCCTAGACCTCGGGCAGCTCGGTGCCGTTGACTTCTGCGCCCGTATTGTGCGGTCTGCAGATCCTCCCTCAGTGGCGGCTGAGGCATCTCTGTTCCATCGGCGCCTGATTATTCTGCATTTCTGTTTAGGGTCCAACAATCACTTTCTCCCTTAATGTTTTCCGTGTCCTCTGAGGAGATAGCAGTTGAGCTTAAGGTAGACCACTGGTAAACCTGGCCCTGGTGTGGGTGGGCTCTTGCAGGGCCCACCTCTCCGAGTTTGATGAGAACTTTGGAGACTTGGAACACCAGCATAGAAGGGATGGGACAGAGGCGCTCTGCGGCGTCGGGTCCTCGGCCACACGGAGGCTCTCTGCAGCATCTAGTCCTCAGCCACACGGAGGCTCTCGGCAACGTCGGGTCCTCGGCCACACGGAGGCTCTGCAGTGTCGGGTTCTCCGCAGCGTCGGGTCCTCGGCCACACGGAGGCTGGCTGCAGCGTTGCGTACTCGGTCACACGGAGGCTGTCTTCAGCGTTGTCGTCAGCCACACAGAGGCTCTCTGTAGCGTCTGGTTCTCTGCAGCGTCGGGTCCTCGGCCACACGGAGGCTGGCTGCAGCGTTGCGTACTCGGTCACACGGAGGCTGTCTTCAGCGTTGAGTCGTCAGCCACACAGAGGCTCTCTGCAGCGTTGGGTTCTCCGCAGCATTGGCTCCTCGGCGAGAAGGAGGTTCTCCACAGCGTCGTGTCCTTGGCCACATGGAGGCTGTCGGCAGCGTCGGGTTCTCCGCAGCATTGGCTCCTCGGCGAGAAGGAGGTTCTCCACAGCGTCGAGTCGTCAGCCACACGGAGCCTCTCGGCAGCATCGAGTCCTCGGCCACACGGAGGCACTCGGCAGCGTCGCGTCCTTGGCCACACGGAGGCTCTCTGCAGCGTCGGGTTCTCCGCAGCATTGGCTCCTCGGCGAGAAGGAGGTTCTCCACAGCGTCGCGTCCTTGGCCACACGGAGGCGCTCGGCAGCATTGGGTACTCGGTCCTATGGAGGCGCGTGGCAGTATCGGATCTATGGCCACATGGAGGGCAGGATATGGAGTCAGCAGATTGTAAGCGCCGGCCTAACTACCAGGGTCTATCCATACCGGTCCCTTGTGTGAAGGCAGGGAACGTGGCAGTGGCCGTGGTGCTCGGGCGCTTGATAAGTGCACTTAGGTTTAGCATGCAGCCCCAATGGTGGCTCCTGCAGCGCTGCGGTCATTGGTGGGCGCACTGCAGAGTTTGGGGTCTATACTCCTGTTTTGGATGCTTTTTGGTTATTAAAAAGGTTAAAATTCAGGTTGTTACCAGAATCGGCCTGGAGCGGGCCCCTGCGATCATAGCCTGGAGAGGGGCCCACGTGATAGGGTCTGGGGGGCCACAACCAGCGCATGAGGTTACAGAATAGCAAAGATGGTTTCCTTTTCGCCTGCTGGCGTGTGCTCATTGTGATGGTGGCAGGTCTCCGGGGATGATGGTTGGGAGCTTCGGCAATATCTCCCTGTGCTTGCTGCCGCCCGGGTCCCTACATTACAAGGGCCGACCTGAGAGCGGAGGTGGCGTCCTACCTGTCCCTGAGGAATGTGGTGGGGCCCGGCACATGCTGAGGGGACTGGCTGTGGGGCCCGGGGTGACCAGATGGTGGTCGGCGTGCACCCGGCCCCTCCGGGGGATCCGGGCGGGGGTAGTGGTATTTTTGCTGCTGCAGAGCCCTGTGGCTTCACTTCTCCGGCTTCTCTTTTTGTTGTGCTCGTGTGCGGTTTATTTTTCTGGGAGAAGTTTGTGGAGTAAAACACAAGATTGTACATAGGAGGAATGAGAAAAATCCTTTTATAGAAAATAAACAAAAACAAAAAAAACTTTCCATAAATAAATGTATCATTTTGTGCACATTTCTGCTTCTCGTCAGCTCTGTGCCCCAGACACCAGGGGTGTACTCATTTACAGCTTGTGCTAGATTGCGGCCTCCAGTCTCATACGTGCACAGAGCAGCAATTCACAAGGAGTAAAGACGCGGAGGACAGTGCGAGATGAGGAAAAACCCAATTAAGGGAGGAGGCATCAAAACATTTTTTTTTCAACAATTGATAAAATGTAAAGAATTAATGTTTTAAATTTTTTTTTTCTACTATTTTAAAGTGTGAAAAATCATTTTAAAAATTTTGATATTTTCCACTTGTAAACACCAGGGGGAGCAGCTGCTGACATTTGCCATAAATCCCGCCAGCTTGCCTTACGACTGCAGTAAATGTGGGTGGGATCAGCTGAGTCTTATGGCTCCTCCCCTCCTGGGCGTTTGCTGGAGGAGGGGCAGGATTATGTGTGGACGGCCGGCAGCAGTCACATCACAGGATTAGATACCTGGACTGTACCGCGCTCTGCGCTGTGAAAGGCAGTGACAAGAAACATCAACCTAAAGGTATTTTCAAAACTCACAAAATAAAGGCAAATGTCCTGCGGGTCGTCCCTAACAAACCCATGGCCGGCTGCACCGTCTCACCTGTGGGCGCACCGATGGCGTCGCCTTCTCTGGCCTGTGTTCAGACCTGTCCTGCACCAAGATCCTGCTCCCACCCAAAGATCGGAGGTTAGATGGGAATCGTGGCCATGAGACGCACAAAACCCGGAGTGGAGGGAGAGATCTGCCCCATTTTTTTTTAAATCAGATAAATTTTTATTTAACCAAATTCAAGGTACAAAACAATAGAACAAAAATCACAATGAAAACATTAACAATGGTCATTAGTTTCAGAAATTCCCTCCCTCCCCCCATTGCATACAAGAGCAGCTGATAATGCATGGTGTAACATAAGTTCAGGATCATCTTCTCTCCACCCAGGGTGTCCACAGTGTATCAAATGCTCTTATGCTTTTCCTCTTAGCGTAAATGTCTTTTTCAGCTGCAAATGGAAGGAAGAGAGACACAGTCATTACTAGTGGGTAGGCGGAGCCCAGATAGGATTGACACCTCAGATTATAAAGAGTGTTGACCGGCCCCTCCAGCTCGGGCTCCTCCTACTCCTGCTTCTTCAGTCTATAATTTGAGGTCTCAGAGGACGGTCGCTGCTGGAAGCAGCTCCTCAGAAGATTTTATTATTTTTATCGGACAAGAGACTTGGATCACCAGAAGTGGTCTAGAGGTCTCAGCGCTGCTGGACCCCCACCTCTCCCTTGGCGGATCTGTAATTACCCTGTATGGTGGTTCCTGCAGAACCCTGCCGGCCCGGGGGGATGAGGATGGCTTCCCTGGCGGGGACGCAAACCACACACTGGGGTCACTGCGTTCCTCGCCCTGGGGGGAAGCATGGGCATAGCGCCACAAATCCTCAGGGTCCCTGTGGTGCTAAGCTGGTGAGTACTCCACACAATTTTTATTATTAATGTGTGAGTGCTTTAGCGTCTGAGAGTGGCAGCGCCATTTCATGTATGTCAGCTTCAGCGCTGCTGTGACAGCGCTGTTACATGTATATCAGTATGCTTCAGTGCTGCGGTGACAGCGCTATTACATGTAATGTCAGTATGCTTCAGCGCTGCTGTGACAGCGCTACTACATGTAATGTCAGTATGCTTCAGCGCTGCTGTGACAGCGCTACTACATGTAATGTCAGTATGCTTCAGTGCTGCTGTGACAGCGCTATTACATGTATGTCAGTATGCTTCAGTGCTGCTGTGACAGCGCTACTACATGTAATGTCAGTATGCTTCAGTGCTGCTGTGACAGCGCTGTTACATGTATGTCAGTATGCTTCAGTGCTGCGGTGACAGCGCTATTACATGTAATGTCAGTATGCTTCAGCGCTGCTGTGACAGCGCTACTACATGTAATGTCAGTATGCTTCAGCGCTGCTGTGACAGCGCTACTACATGTAATGTCAGTATGCTTCAGTGCTGCTGTGACAGCGCTATTACATGTATGTCAGTATGCTTCAGTGCTGCTGTGACAGCGCTACTACATGTAATGTCAGTATGCTTCAGCGCTGCTGTGACAGCGCTACTACATGTAATGTCAGTATGCTTCAGTGCTGCTGTGACAGCGCTACTACATGTAAAGTCAGTATGCTTCAGCGCTGCTGTGACAGCGCTATTACATGTATGTCAGTATGCTTCAGTGCTGCGGTGACAGCGCTGTTACAAGTAGATGTGGTGATTTTTTGTCCGCAGGCAGATAGCTGCAGGACAGAGAGGGAGCAGGAGCGAGGGAGTTCGCGCTCAATATTCGAGCTGGCGGGGGGCGTGGCCTATCTATTCCCGGTCTTCTGAGCAGGAAGACGCGCGCTCTGGCGTTTCTCCTGCGACTCCCTCACTGTGGCGGCCATTACACAGGCTCCTGGGCTCCTCAGACCGCTCCTCTCCTCATAAGACACCACGGCCAGCTGGGTGAGTGCTGATTCCTCACCCCGCAGCGCAGCGATCGCTATCCTGCAGCTGCAGTCTCATTAGAGACCTGTATATTTAGCTGGGGCTCACACAATATTATTTGTGGGGAGTCTGCGACATTAACCCTTCTGAGGGTTATTTCTACCAGCGTTTTTACTATAATACCGCTGGGGTAGCTCTACCTGTTAAAGAGCTTTAACCCTTCAGCGATTTATTAAAAAAAAAAAAAAAAACGCATTTTTTGCTGGTACTGCCGTTTTAACCTGCTCATACAGGTGAGACATGTCTGAACAGAGTTCAGATGCCGCGGATCACGTCCCAGTGCCATTGCGGCAATCAGATACGCAGACCTCCACAGCGTCTAGCGCTGCGGTCGACAGTAGCGCAAAATTGGATGATCTCGCTCGATCGATCAACAACTTGTCTGACCTTTTAGGTCAATATGTGTCTGCTAATTCCTCTCAGAGGAAGCGACGCAGGCCGTTACCGGCCTCTACACGGAGCGAGTCAGATGTATCTGATATTGGGCAGAGTTCCCCTTTAAATTCGGATGGAGAAATATCCGATTCAGATGCGGACGAGCCGCAGGGGCGTTCCTCTATGGCGAAGCGTACGGAGGCATTAATTGAAGCCATGAGAGATATATTACAGTTACCGGAGGAGGTAACTAGTCGTCCTGGTAAATCAGCACGCATGTTCCAGGAGTCCCGTGCTTCGCGTACAACATTGCCAGCTCTGGATGAGCTTAATGGTGTAATAGAGGAGGAACGTCTATGTCCAGATAAGCGTTTTCATGGAACGCATTTCTTTGATACACTTTATCCTTGCTCTACGGAGTTAAAGGCTAATTGGACTTCTGCTCCTGAAGTGGATGTGTCTTTATCTCAGCTTAGTAAATCCTCTCTACTCCCTATTAAGGGAAAAGCGAGCTTACAGGAGCCTTTGGATAGAAAGGCAGAATTGGCGGCAAAAGCAAGCTATGAGGCTGCGGGTCATGGATTTCGAGCAGTGCTAGGATCCATGTGTGCTGCTAGAGCTTCTCTAGGCTGGTTGGCACGTCTAAAGACGGAGTTGCACAATGAATCTCCGTTATCTGATATACAGGAAATTGCGAATGGTTAGAAACGGCAGCCTGTTATATCTTTGATGCCGGTCTGGATACGGCATCTCTTCTGGCCAGAGCACAGTCTACAGCGGTCACAGTCAGAAGAGCTTTATGGCTCAGACAGTGGGCCGGGGACGCAGTTTCCAAACAAGGTTTATTGGCCTTACCTTACAAGGGTGGCTTTCTTTTTGGATCTGACCTCACAGAGCTGATTTCCAAAGCAAAGGCGAAGGAAACAGCATTGCCACAGCGTAGGGCCATGGCTTCGGTGTCTAGCAAGCCTGGTGTCTATAGCGGTCGGCGGTCCTTTCGGGGCCGAGGTCGATTCGGTCACTCCTCATGGGGATCGGGTCGTTCTTCTTTCTCGGGTAAGAAGTCCTCCCAGAAAGCTCGCACTCCCTGGAAGCAGAATTTCCGTCAAGACAAGCGGGAATCTGACAATAAACCCGCCAAGTCAGACTGACGCCAGGGGTCCACTCGAGGACTCTCGAGTGGGGGGTTGCCTGCTTCAGTTCAAGGCGACTTGGATGTCTCGCGTTCCAGATTCCTGGGTAACGCGGGTCGTGTCGGCAGGCTATTTCATAGAGTTTTCTTCTCGACCCCCAAACACTTTTTGCCAGTCTCGCATTCCGTCAGAGCCCGAGCTTTTTGTCGCTCTACAGCGAGAGGTCGAATTTCTCCTACAAAAGGGTGTAGTAATTCCGGTTCCGTCAGAGGACCGAAGAAAAGGTTTTTATTCCAACCTTTTTGTGGTTCCCAAAAAGGAGAACAAATTTCGCCCGATTTTGGATCTCAAACGATTAAATCGGCATGTTCACACCTGGAGATTTCGCATTGAGTCACTTCGCTCCGTTGTAGCAGCTCTGTCGCAGAACGATTTTCTGGTGTCAATCGACATTCGTGACGCCTATTTGCATGTTCCCATAGGAAAAGCTCATCAGCGCTTTCTTCGGTTTGCCATAGGTCAGGATCACTACCAGTTCGTGGCTCTGCCTTTCGGCTTAGCCTCAGCGCCCAGAGTCTTTACAAAAATTCTGGCGCCTCTCATGGCAATCCTTCGAAGACATGGGATTACGATTCTTCCTTACCTGGACGATCTTTTGATCGTGGCTTCCTCGGAGGAGGAGGCAGTGACTGCGCGCAATTTGTTTCTTCAGCTTCTGAAGGACTTCGGTTGGCTGGTCAATTGGGAGAAGTCGTCTCTGGAACCGTCGCGGCAATCCTCTTTTTGGGGATGCATCTCGACACGATTCGGGCAGTAGTTTCTCTACCGCCAGACAAACAGTCATGTCTTCTTCGGCATGTACAGATTATGAAATGCTCGACAGCAATGTCCCTACAGAAGTGTATGCGTCTTCTGGGACTAATGGTGGCGTCCATGGAGGCAATTCCTTTTGCCCAGTTTCATTCCAGGGATCTCCAAAGGTTCATCCTGAGTCGATGGAATCGGTCGCAATCGCTGGATTGCAGTGTCACCATTTCTCGCGTGGTGTGAGATTCCCTAGGATGGTGGTTACGTCCAGGGGCATTTTCCCTGGGGAAGTCCTTTCTTCCTCCAAAGTGGTCGGTCATAACCACCGATGCCAGCCTCACGGGCTTGGGGGGTGTTTGGAACAATCTCTGGATTCAGGGAGTATGGTCACCGGAAGAGTCTGTTCTTCCGATCAACATCCTGGAATTGAGGGCGATTTTCCTTTGCCTCCAACATTGGACGGTCCCTTTGAGCGGTCGGCCAGTCCGAGTGCAAACAGACAACGCGACGGCTGTCGTGTATATCAATCACCAAGGCGGGACAAGGAGCTCCAGGCTCATGGTGGAGGTGTCCCGGATTCTGATTTGGGCCGAGGCCAGAGTACCGGCCATTTCTGCGATTCACATTCCAGGGGTTCGGAATGTTACAGCGGACTTTCTCAGTCGCGAGAAGATGGATTCCGGAGAATGGAGTCTTCACCCGGAAGTTTTTGCACTGCTGTGCTCCCGTTGGGGAATTCCCCAAGTGGATTTGATGGCATCCAGGTCCAATGCCAAGTTACCGACGTTCATGTCCAGGTACAAGACCCGAGGGCTGTGGCGGTGGATGCTTTAGTGGCTCAGTGGGACCAGTTCGAGCTAATCTACGTGTTTCCGCTGATATCTTTACTTCCTCTGGTGCTGCGTCGGATCAGACTAGAGAGAATCCCAGCTATGTTGATAGCTCCAGATTGGCCAAGAAGGACGTGGTTCTCGATAATAATGTCGCTGTTGGCGGCACCTCCTTTTCCACTTCCTCTTCGACCGGACTTGTTGACTCAGGGGCCCCGTTTGTCATCCGAACTTGAAGTCTTTGCGTTTGACGGCGTGGCTCTTGAGACCGAAATATTGACCCGTAGAGGTTTTTCAGCCGAGGTCATTGCTACCCTTCGAGCTGCCAGAAGTCCGGCTACTACTAGGATTTACCACAAAACTTGGGAAACCTTCTCGTGGTGTTCGGGATCTTCACGGAACCCGAGAAAATTTTCCATTCCCAATCTGCTGGCTTTTCTGCAGCATGGGTTGGACAAGGGTTTGGCAGTTAGCACCCTGAAAGGTCAGGTTTCTGCTCTGTCTTTACTATTCCGGAGAGCTATTGCCTCGCGTAGGGACGTGCTTTCCTTTTTCCGCGGTATAACTCGTAAGTTTCCGCCGCGGAGGGCACCTGTGTCTCCTTGGCGGCTCAACCTTGTTTTGGAGGCTCTTCAGCATAAACCTTTTGAACCTATGGACTCGGCTAGTCTTTCTTTACTTTCCTGGAAGGTGGCCTTCCTGGTAGCGGTCACCTCTTTGAGAAGAGTTTCTGAGTTAGCAGCTCTTTCTTGCTCACCTCCTTTTCTGGAGTTTTTTCCGGATCGTGTGGTGCTTCGCACACGGGGTGATTTTCTACCTAAAGTGGTGTCACAATTTCATGTTAACCAGGATATTGTGTTGCCTTCACTCTGTCCGGATCCGAAGAATGCGAAAGAGCGAGCTTTGCACACATTGGATTTAGTGCGAGCCTTGAAGTTTTATTTATCTATTACTCAAGGTTTTCGTAAGACGGACTCCCTGTTTGTGGTTCCAGCAGGTCGTCGGCGTGGTCAACGAGCCTCGTTGGATCCGGTCAGCTATTTTGGAAGCTTACCGTCTTGGGGGTGAATCTTGCCCTATTAAGATTCGAGCCCATTCCACGAGGGCTGTGGCTTCATCGTGGGCTTTTCGTCAAGGTGCTTCGGCAGTGCAGCTCTGCCGGGCGGCAACTTGGCACTCTGTCCACACGTTTACAAAGTTTTATAAAGTGGACGTCAGTGCTTCCGCTGATGCAGCCCTCGGACGTAGGATCCTGCAGGCGGCTGTAGTTTAAAGTTCTAGATGAACTTGTGTTTAGCGCTGGTTGCGCTTTTTTGTTAAGGTTGTTGGGTTTCTGCCTTTTGTTGGTTTTTCCCACCCTTATTTTTGAACTGCTTTGGGACGTCCCATCAGTAATGAATACTGTGGCTCTCTTCCTTCCATCTGCAGCTGAAACACGGATTTTGGTAAGAACTTACCTGTAAAATCCTTTTCAGCGAAGGAAGGAAGAGAGACACAGCACCCTCCCAAGGCAGAAGTGTGTTGATGTTTTCAGATGCAGCGCGACCCTTATCTGATTGCGATTATCTGGGCTGAGGTCAGCGCGCTAAGGCTCCGTTCCAGCATCGCCAGCTCATCGCAGTAGTCAGGTTCAGTGAGTAGTACCTGGAACTCTGTGGTTTTGCCTTACTTTACATGCATAACCTGTATGCTTGTGTTTTTCTCTGAAGTTCCTTCAGAAGGGGTTATGTTGCTCCGCTGGTGATCTTGGTTCTTCCCTAAAGCTTTGGTACGACTGAAGGAGCTGAGTAGGAGGAGCCCGAGCTGGAGGGGTCAGCCAGTCAACACGCTTTTGATCTGAGGTGTCATCCTGGTCTGGGGCTCCGCCTACCCATCAGTAATGAATACTGTGTCTCTCTTCCTTCCTTCGCTGAAAAGGATTTTACAGGTAAGTTCTTACCAAAATCCGTGTTTCCATATTCACAATATAGTCAGACTGTCTGAAAAATTCCCTCAATGTCGGCGGCTCTTCATTTATCCAGTATCTTGCGATCAGTTATATATAATAATCTAGCTATAGCCACCTTATTATGTACCTGGACCTCCTCCACATACCCCAGTATACACACCACAGGATCCCTTTCAATCCTACAAGCATACGCTCGTCCTATCGCATTAAGCACCGCCATCCAATATGGGTTCAGATTTGGACACTGCCATAACATATGGAGAATTCCAGCCCCCCCCAAATCGGCACCGAGGACACTCAGAAGTCTGTCTCAGACCCGCTCTATACAGCCGTTCAGGAGTCCTATATACTCCATGGAGTACATATATCTGCGAGAGTCTGCCCGGTTCACTCAGCGATAATTGGGGTATATATTCCATAATCACTTCCCATTTATCTTCCTCTATCCTACCCAACTCCTCCTCCCATTTCCCCTGTGCTCTAATAGGATAATTATTTAAAAAGGTATACATTAGATCCTTATAAATGCCCGACACTACCCCTTTTGTTCCCCCTCTGCACAGACATAATCAATCAATATATCCTTGTGAATCTCCATATTCATTGTCCTACTCTGCGTAACATAGGCATGCCTAAACTGCCCATATTGAAATCTGCAGACCTCCGGTAGCCCATAATCCGCCTGCAACTTTCCAAAGGGCACCAGTCCCTGCGCGTCCTGCACCTGAACCATGAACTGTATTCCCAGTCTCATCCAATTTTTAAATTCTCCCATTTTAACAAATTCCGGTAAAGTCTCGTTTTGCCATATCGGGGAAAGTCAAGTGTTCCAAACCCCTAATCTTTTTAATTGCCTCCCAGACTTTATGTATCAGCGCTAAAGTAGGATACATCAAACCCAACTTCCTAAACCTTCCTGCCTCCAACCCCTGAACCAAGGGATCCCTCCCCATCACCTGAACCAAGACCCTTTGTATTGAACCAGCCCCAGACACATCCCTCCACCCTCTCATCTGTTGGCCCTGAGCAGCTAAGTAGTAAATCCAAGGGTTCGGAAGCGCCAGTCCCCCTCCATCCTTGGGCCTCTGCAATATCTCAAGTCTGATCCTTGGCTGCTTTTTACCCCACACAAGATCCCTAAATATAGAGTCAATAGTACGAAACCACCGCCTAGGGAGCCAAATAGGGGCATTGTGCAAGACGTATAGCAGTTGGGGCATTAAAATCATCTTAATCAGATTGACTCTTCCCACTACTGAAAGATACAGTTTACACCACGCCCCGACTTTACTCCTAAACTTAGTAGTGGGGTCAGATCTGCATAGCTGGAAATCGGAAGTGCCACCTGAATACCCAGATATTTAACCTGTCGCACCACTGCCAACCTACTACCCTCCCCCGACACTGGCAAATCAACAACACAATCATCTACAGCCATGACAGTGGATTTTCCCCAGTTAATTTCTAAACCCGATATAGACCCAAATGTTTTAATAATTTCCATTGCTCTCAACAACGACTCTCCGGAATCCTCCAAAAAAAGCAGCACATCATCCGCATACAATGACACTTTTTCCTCTACCAAGCCATATTTGAACCCTTTAACCGAAGCCGTCCTCCTAATTGTCTGCGCCAGGGGCTCCACTGCCAAAGCAAAAAGTAGCGGGGACAGTGGACACCCTGCCTAGTCCCCCTATGAAGCGCAAAACTCCCAGACATTTGCCCATTAACTCTGACCCTAGCGGTTGGGGAAGTATATAGCAACCGTATCCATGAAATAAAGGTCAGCCCAAAACCAAAGCGTTCCAATACCCTCCAAAGATACTGCCACTCAACACTATCAAACGCTTTACGCGCATCCAATGAAACCACGACCCTACTGCCCCTATTGTCCGACGGCTGCTGCAAATTCAGAAAAAGTACGCAAATTTATTGCCGTAGACTTATTTGGCATAAACCCGGATTGGTCCAGATGGACAAGATCCTGAACCACACTCGCCAAACGGCTAGCCAAAATTTTGGCCAAAATCTTTACATCCACCGTCAGCAACGAGATGGGCCTATAAGATTCTGCCAACCCCGGATCTGTTCCCTCTTTCGGAATGACCACCACCACCGCCTCCCTCATGGACGCCGGTAATTCACCCTCCCGAAGAGCCTCTTCAAAAACTTTTTGCAGTCTGGGTGTTACCATCTCAATGAATTGTTTGTAAATTTCACTCGGGATACCATCTGCCCCCGGGGCCTTATTATTAGCCATAGATGTAATAGCCATTTCAATCTCTTCTTTTGTTATGGGCACCTCCAATCTCCCCCTATCACTGTCTTTAATCCTCGGGAGCCCTGCTTCCTGAAGAAAACCCTCTATATCCCCAAATGAATCCCCCGATCCCGAAGAATATAACTGATTATAGAATCGTCTAAATTCCTCCAAAATACACTCTGTGTCCCCCACCTCCCTTCCCTCATCAGTCTTCAATTTATATACATAAGACGATTCCCTCTGCGCCGCTACCACCACTGACAACAGATGCCCCACTTTTTCACCTTCATCATAAAATTGCGTTTTCTGGAAGGCCCTCCTCCTCTCCGCTTTCCTCAAATACACCTTATTAACCTCTTCCTGTGCCCCCTTAGCCTACTCTGATTTTCTGCTGACGGGTCCAGTACCATATCCCTCTCCACCCTCTCCAAGGTTTCTACCATTTTCCTGTCTTCTAGTTGAGACTTCGACCGACACCTGGAAATCTCTCGAAACAAAAGACCCCTTAGGACCGCTTTCATAGCGTCCCACACTACCCGACTATCAGCACTCCCTTCATTAATCCGCCAATACTCCTCCAATTCTTCCTTTCTAATATTCATATCAATATATTCCAGCCACACTGGGTTCAACTTCCATCCAACTCCCTTCCCAATCTTCCCCCCATCCGTCTAATGGACAATTCTATAGGCTTATGGTGGGAAATCACCCTTGGGAGGTATTCCACTCCACAGACCTGTTGTGTCATTAGTTCATTTCCCAGTGCCATATCTATTCGTGAGAGAACCCATGCGTCGCAGAATAACAAGAGTAGCACACCACATTCTCATTTCTCACTCTCCCCAGGTCCATCATTCCAATCTCTTTAATAGAATTCCCAAATGCTGTCAATGTCCCAGTGCTTTTACCTGCCCTCTGTTTATGTCTATCCCACCCCTCATCCATAACATTATTGAAATCCCCAATAATAAGTAATGGTAATCCCGTACCCCGCTTAAATAATCCCATAACCTCACATAACTTTTTCCCGCTATATGGCGGTGGTATGTACATAGCTACTATACATAGTGATTGCCCGTAGATTTTACAGACAACAAAAACATACTGTCCTTCACTATCAACATGGCTTTCAATTTCTTCAAATGGTGTAGACGCTCCTATTAATAAAGAGACCCCTCTAGTATATGAAGAGTATGTGGGATGATATGCTCTCCCAATCCATCTCCTCCTCGACACCTCCACCTTTTCCCGTAGTAAATGAGTCTCCTGGAGGCATAGAAGATCCGGTCTCCTCTTCCTAGCATATTCCATGATCGACGTTCTTCGTGTTCCCTCAGACAGTCCTCTTATATTCCAACTAAGGATTTTAATTCTGTCACCCATCATACAATTCTATACATACAAGTTCCCGACCCTTGAAAATATCCTGCAGCTCTCTGTATGCAATAAAACTCTTCCCTAAACAATTAACCCCTCTCCTCCCCCCATATACAGTAACCCAACAAACCATAACAATTCTCCCGTAGTATTTCTCTCTCTTACCAGAGAGTGGGTACTCCAACGTCTAGCTACCCTATAAACGTTACCTCTGAACCACTATCTATCTAAAACTCTCCCGCACCTCCTCCGCATATGCATATAGATATTATTATTACAATCAGTCCCTCCATAGATCAAATCAGTTAATATGCAGGAACCAGAAACCTCCATATAACAGCACCGTCTTATAGTTTCTTCTTATCAGAAAACCACACGACACAGCGCGCCATTTCACTCCGCTCACTTCCCTCCGTCCTTATCCGCCTGAAGCCACTTGTTTACATCAAGCCATTTCACGGCCTCCTCCGGTGTTTGGAAACAATGCACTGTTCCCAGGGCCACAACCCTGAGCTTTGCAGGACATAAGGTAGAGTAAGCCAAAGCCAAGTCTCCCAGTCTCTTCTTCACTGCACCATATTGCATCCTCTGCTTTTGCACCTCGGCAGAGTAATCAGGATAAATGGAAATCTTTTGGCCATTAAAGCACAGATCTTTGGCCGTTCTTGCTTTCCTTAGTATATCTCTGTCTCTATAATTAAGGATCCTAGCAAGGATAGTACGGGGGGGGGGATCCGGCGGGAGGGGTCTCATGGGGACGCGGTGCGCTCTCTCCACCGCATAAAGTTTGGTCAAGTTATCGGCACCAATTTAAGTGCGGAGCCAGTCCTCAATAAATACTGTAGGATCAGTTCCTTCTGCCTTCTCGGGGATGCCCACTAATCTGACATTATTCCGCCTTGAGTGGTTTTCCAAGTCATCATTTTTATCAGCCAGGGCAGCACATTTCTGCAAACATTGAGTGTGAGACTTCTGCATTTTAGCAAGTTGATCTTCCAGTACACTCACTCTCTCCTCCACTGCACCCACCCTGGCATCAGCTTTATTCATGGCTGCCTTCATGCTGGACATTTCTTCTTTAACCCCATCAACTCTCTGTGTAAGGGTTGTTAATGCAGTCTTACAGAATCTAACCAAGTCATAAACATCCTTCAATGTAGGCTCTCCTATTACAGTCTCCTCCATGTCTTCCTGCTCCACACTCTCCTTTTCCCATCTTTCATCCTCACTTATTAACCCCTCCTGTACTTCTCTTTCTCCTCGATCTCCCCCTCTCCCACTTCAGACATCACCTTTGCTGTTCCTTCCAGCCTCGCAAACTTCTCCAATTTGGCTGCTATCTCCAGTCTCCGTGCATAGGAGGCATTTGCTTCATCTGCCCTTCCAGCAGCCTCCACGCTGTCAGCTCCAGCTTCCGCTGCTGGGCTCCCAGCCTTATGATCCTGCTGTCGTCTTTTTACCATGACCTCGGGTCACCACAACACAGCGTGTGTCAGGGTCTGCCTTCACACTCCCCTCCACCAGCTGGGATCCTTATCAGCACTCCAGAGGGACTTTGAACAGGATAAATGAAGATATACAGCGGAGAGGTCACCGGAGCCGTCTGCTCACATTGAGTGCTAGGCCATGCCCCGAGATCCGCCCCATTACCCATCCTAAAGGAAGTAAAAGGCCATCTCGGGTTTCCAGTTTGACCCAGTCCACACTATTCTGTAATGTAACTGCCGCTGTAATCGGCCTCTCCAGAGGGTTCATCCTGGGGGGCACATACCGGCCCTCGTCTATGACCCCTCACAGATAGGGCTCCTCAGGATGATTGCTGAACACAAGTGGGGGCGCATCGATCTGTATAGGAAGAAGGGGCGCATCAGTCTAGAGGGGGTGCATGGGCCTCTAGGAAAGGGGGGTGCATCAGTCTCTTCAGGAAGACGGGGCGCATCGACCTCTGTAGAAAGTGGGGGCGCATCAGTTTCTGTATAGGAAGACTATGAATGATAACGACAAACCTCCACTCATGGTTACTGGTTGGGTGAAGCCATTTATTGTCAAACTACTGTGTTTTTTTACTTAGTATGTTTGCGGTCTACCCCATGCCAAGGATAGACGAGCTGTTAGAGCAGCCGGCTAATGCATCGTACCTCACTATCATGGACCTACGACAGAGTGGTCAATGAGTGGAACAGGCTGCCATGAGAGGTAGTGAGTTCTCCTTCAATGGAAGTCTTCAAACAGAGGCTGGACAGACATCTGTCTGAGATGGTTTAGTGTCTCCTGCTTTGAGCAGGGGGTTGGACCAGATGACCCAGGAGGTCCCTTCCAACTCAACCATTCTAGGATTCTATGAAGTAGGGGATTTTGGCAGATACCCCTGAGCAAAGAAGCCCATGAGAGGTCGCCTGTATAACGCCATCCAGGCTGTTTGAGTTTCTGGTGATGCCATTTGGTATGAAGAATGCCCCTGCCACCTTCCAGAGGCTGCTCAATCACTTATTGGAAGGATTTGAGGGTTTTGCCGTTGCTTATCTCGATGATACAGCCAGTTTTAGCAATTCTTGGGAGGAACACCTTGTACATCTTTCTCAGGTGTTGCAAAGGCTTAACACTGCAGGTCTTAAGCCCCGTCTCACACAGCGATCTCCTGAGTCACTAGTTTTGTGACGCAGCAGCGATGTCCCCAGCGATATCGCTGTGTGTGACATTCAGCGATGATCAGCCCCCCTGCCGGGTATCGCTGATCGTCGCTGAATGTCCTGGACATTTTTTTGATCGCCGGTCTCCCGCTGACAGGCACGCAGGATCGCTGGTGTATCGCTATGTGAGACCCAGGCTTTACTGTTAAGCCGGGGAAGTGTCAGATAGCCATGGGGAGGGGGGGGGAGTACAATACCTCGGACACCGGGTGAGGGGAGGACTGCTAAAACCGGAACTAGGGAAGATAGAAGCCATTACAGCCCACCCCACGAACCCAGAAGCCCGTCTATCCTCCGCATGGGGTAGACCTCAAACGTAGTAAGTAGATTTAATTTCCTGTAGTCTACACAGAACCGGGTAGTACGGTCCCTTTTCGGGACAAGAACCACAGGTGAGACCCAGGCACTCTGGGATTTTTGTATTACCTCGAGGTTTAGCATCTCTACCTGTTTCTTCATGTGTGACTTCACCTCTGCTGACTCCAAGGACTCCATATACTGGGTCCCAGCGCCCACATCTAGTAACAGATCAGCCTCCCCTTCTTCAGGCGGGCTACAGACAGGTAACACACAGGCCTCCCTGTCATCATGAGCCTTCATCATATTTACATGGAATACCTTCTGACGCTTTGCATGCTCATCTAGGGTCACCACATAGGTAACATCATTTAGCCGCTTGTGTACAGTGTATGGTCCCTCCCATGCGGCCTGCAGTTTATTCTGTAACATAGGGACCAACACCCAAACCTTCTGCCCCTCCTCATAGGCCCTCAGTCTGGCATTACTGTCGTACCAGACCTTCTGCCCCTCCTCATAGGCCCTCAGTCTGGCATTACGGTCATACCAGAGCTTCTGCCCCTTGTAGGCCCTCAGTCTGGCATTACGGTCATACCAGACCTTCTGCCCCTCCTCGTAGGCCCTCAGTCTGGAATTACGGTCATACCAGACCTTCTGCCCCTCCTCGTAGGCCCTCAGTCTGGAATTACGGTCGTACCAGACCTTCTGCCCCTCCTCGTAGACCCTCAGTCTGGCATTACGGTCATACCAGACCTTCTGCCCTCCTCGTAGACCCTCAGTCTGGCATTACGGTCATACCAAACCTGCCCCTCCTCGTAGGCCCTCTGTCTGGAATTACGGTCGTACCAGACCTTCTGCCCCTCCTCGTAGGCCCTCAGTCTGGCATTATGGTCGTACCAGACTGGTTGATTTGGGCCTGGGTCACGTTCTCATGGGCCAGGTTGGTCAGTTTTTGCATTCTTCCTCTGAGTCGCAATACATATTCGACCACCGAGACGCCCGTAGTTTTGGGGTCGCCCTCCCAACAGTCCATCAAATCAAGTGGTTCCCTGACCCTTCTCCCATAAACTAGTTCAAAGGGGGAGAATCCTGTAGACGTCTGGGGTACCTCTCTGTGCGCAGACAACACATGAGGGAGGTACCGCTCCCAGTCTCTTCCTTCAGTCTCCACCAGTATTTTCAGCATTTGTTTTGATCTCCCGTTAGAACGCTCGCAGAGTCCGTTGGTTTGGGGATGATAGGCGCTGGCCACAAAATGCTGCACTTGTATTTTTTCGCAGAGGCTTTCCATCAGATCGGACATGAATTGGGTTCCCTGATCAGTTAACATTTCCCTGGGGAAACCCACACGAGAGAAAACAGTCAGTAAAGCATCCACCACTTTGCTCGGATGGAGGACAGCGCCACAGCTTCCGGATATCGTGTGGCATAGTCCACCACTGTGAGGATGAACCTTTTGCCAGAGCTGCTAGGAATTGCAAGTGGCCCTATGATCTCCACAGCCACTCGCTGGAAGGGCTCATCGATCACTAGCAGTGGTATCAATGGGGCTTTCTGTATATCCCCAGACTTTCCAACTCTCTGACAAACTGCGCAGGATGGACAGTAGTCGGCTAAATCTGTCCCCATCTTGGGCCAATAAAAGTTATGTGTCCGGCGAGCTTTAGTCTTTTGTACTCCAAGGTGTCGGCCAAAGGAATTTCATGAGCAATTCTCAATAATTGTTCCCTGAATGGATAAGGGACGACCAGCTTCTTTTCACAGTCCCAAGGTTCTGTAGTGTCCATGGAGAGTCTCTTTACAGTCTGCCCTGCTCCCGGTATATTCATTCTCTGTCAGAAGCAGTGGGGGGTTGATCTGCAAGACATCTGAGCTTCTCCAGACTGACATCTGTCCGCAGGGCCTCCTGGAAGCTCTGACTGCAGGCCCTGGCCTAGTGTGACTGCCAGTCTCTGGTCTAAAGCTAAAGGGTATGCCACACTAAACAAGATCGCTAACGAGATCGCTAAAATACGTCACTATTTAGCGATCTCGTTAGCGACGTCGTTGTGTGTGACATGTAGCAACGATGTGGCCCCTGCTGTGATGTCGCTGATCGTTCACTAGAGTTCTGGACTGTTTTTTGATCGTTGGCGTCCCGCTGGTGAGCCTGAATCGCTGTGTTTGGCACCTTTTGTGAACGATGTGCGACCTCGTTGACGACGCATTAGTCAGCGGCGCAGGCGGGACTTTGTTTTCTTTCGTTAACGCCCTTCAGCTCCGATTGGTGACCACAACATCACCTCAGCTTTAATAACTGCGCCCTCATCCATTGTTTCCAGAGCACTTTATGGGTCTCTTTGTGCGTTGTTGCGAGGATAGTATCGTGAGTTTTGCGATCCTGTTTGTGGTGCAAACTGTTTGATCCGCAAACTGGATCGCAGAGGATATAACGCCACAGACTGGATCGCAAAAAACACTGGAACGATGCTGGAGATTTGAAAGAACCGCTTCTTGCTTGAGAGCAATGGAGAGGAGCGCTGGTACGTCGTCTTTTATGACGCGGTCATCCAATCACAAAGCGGGAGAGCTGTGACAAATATTTATGAGATAAATAGTGACCACCAATCTGTGATGAGTCAGTCACGCCTATCGAGGTCGTGATCTTTCACAGTACATGCAGTGTGGCACGTCCCAACGACCGCCAAAGTCGTTAAAGAGATCGCTGACCGCTGATGTGTCGTTAATGAGATCGTCCAGTTTGGCCGCTACTAGCGACCTTAAAACGATCACACCAACGATAGCGTCGTTATCGTGATCGTTAGCGGGAACGTTTAGTGTGGCAGTACCTTAAGTCTTCATTGACCTTGGTGGGCCGACCATGTGAGGAGGCTCCTGGGCCATAGTATGGTCCTCCTGTTCTGTCTGAGACTCATCCTCTAATCTCTGGGGTAGAGTCTGAGCCACAGCCTGACTCCGGTCACAGCGGCCACATGCGTATATTCTGGTCCATTGATACATTTTCCCTTGCACAGGGTCTCAGGTCACTTCCACCTTCTCTAGCATTTACTTGCAAAGGAGGGATATAGTGGGACACCATCCTCCCCAAGTCTGTGCCTAGCAACACATTAGTGGGAATAGCCTCTGATACTCCCACTTCCCTCAGTCCTTTCCCTGCTCCCTAGTCCAGGTACACATGGGCACGGCAGGGCTGACTCCTCCAACCCCAGTTATAGACATAGTCTTTCCTGATGGAAGCATGTGACCAAAAGAAGCAAGAAGACCATGGAGACATCACCAACCACACAACTGAGAAACTGATATCAAGGCCTTGTTGAGGACGAAGATGGCACACCTAAGGATGAGGCACTACCAGCAAGCAAAGAAGAAAAGGGAATACAGCAACACCCAGAAGTGACAAGAAAAAGTACAGCCAAGAAGCGAAGAAGAGTGGTAGTGGTGGGAGACTCACTACTGAGAGGCACAGAAGCAGCCATCTGCAGATCGGACTGCAAGAGAAATGTGCTGCCTCCCAGGTGGGAAGATCAAGGATGTGACCGATATGATAACAAAGCTCATCAGTTCCAAGGACATCCACCCATTTCTTCTGATACGTTGGCACCAGTGACACGGCAAGGAAGGACCTACCGACAATATGCAAGGACTTTGAAGAGTTGGGGAAGAAAATAACGGAACTGGATGCACAGGTAGTTTTTTCTTCTATCCTTCCAGTAGACGGGCATGGCACCAGGAGATGGAGCAGGATCCTTGATGTGAACAACTGGCTAAGACGATGGTGTAGATAACAACAAGGATTCGGATTCTTGGACCACGGTGTGAATTACCTGTACGACGGACTCCTCACCAGAGACGGACTGCACCTCAATAAATCTGGGAAACACACATTCACCAGAAGACTCGCTACACTCATCAGGAGGGCGTTAATCTAGAAGAAGAGGGGACGGGAAGAAAGATGTTAGACGTGAACATGAAGCCAGAGAATACACTGATGAAGGATATGAGGGGTGGCAAAGACCCAAGACAACATACTCGGAAGAGTGGTAAGAAAATGTCTAAAACAATCCTCAGGGAGGAGATTGGAACAAAACAAAATCCTCTACACTGCATGATCGCAAACATCAGAAGCCTGACAAGATGGAAGAACTAGAAGCAGAAATATCTACAGGTAACTATGACATAGTGGGAATAACCGAGACCTGGTTAGATGAAAGCTATGACTGGGCAGTTACCTTACAGGGGTACAGTCTGGTTAGAAAGGATCGTAAAAATCGGTGTAATGATCCTACAATTTTGCCCACATTCAAAGTTCCGTTCCAGAACTTTCCATTCTCGCACTGAGCTCTGCTACATCCGTAGCTGCACAGACAACAGCTCATTACCCTGCATGTAATGCTAAACCCCTCTCAGGGATGTGCAGAGAGCAGTTCTTTGTTTCAAACCATGTTCTGTGTCTCAGATAGCCTTGATTTAGAATCTAACCATTAGGGCATAACTCGACGCCAGTTTATGTAATGAGTATGAAAATTACATATTCGTGGCCTGTAATGATTAAGCTACACTCCAGCATCTTTTTCTAAGGTCTGGCACCAGCGGAATCCAGGGAATGGATTCCTACTTATTCGAGCCATCCAGGTACTTCGAGTTTAGACTTAACCTTTCTTTCCCATAGTAAATAGAAAGTGTCAGGCTAAGGTACTGCCACACTTAGCGACCTCGTTAGCGATCACGATAACGCAATCGTTGGTGTGATCTCTTTTAGGTCGCTAGTAGCTGCCAAACAGGAGATCTCATAAACGACACATCAGCGGTCAGCGATCTCTTTAACGACTTTGGCTGTCGTTAGGATCTGTCATTAGCATGTACTGAGCGCTTCTGATTCATAGGAATTTCCAGCATCGCTCCTGCTCTCTGCTTTGCAACTGCTGCGATCCTCTCTGTGACGCAAAAGAGAACTTACAGATATTGCGATCCACTCCGTGACGCTAAAAACCCTAGTCCCGCCTGCGCCGCTGCCATATGCATCACAAACGAGGTCGCTCGTCGTTCGCAAAAGGTGCCAAACACAGCGATATAGGCTCACCAGCGGGACGCCAACGATCAAAAAACGGCCCAGAACTCTAGTGAACGATCAGCGACATCACAGCAGGGGCCACATCGTTGCTACATGTCACACACGAGGTCGCTAACGAGATCGCTAAATAGTGACGTTTTTGCGATCTCGTTTGCGATCTCGTTTAGTGTGGCATACCCTTTAGGTCCCATTTGGTGTCTCCCTTCAAAGGTATCAGAGGTGTGAAATGATTCTAATTCTATGAGTTCTCAGGAAGGCCCCCGGGTCTGAGATCTTGTGATCAGAAAAGCTGCCTTTGCTCAAGATAACATAAGTTATAACCTTTGTAAAGAGCTGCCGCCTAAGAACCGATGTTAATTTACTGACGGTCATACATTACCTACAGATACATATTTTCTAGTGGAAGAGAAACAGTAGACAGCACCGCTGATATACTATTTGCTGTGTGTTCCTGCCAGAGAGCTTCTTATCACAGTGTAAACACAGCTTCAAAGAAGGGGACGGATAGCACTCACCAATCTTGCGAATTCAGTCTTTATTCGACACAAAAGAATGTCATGGTCAACTGGATGTGCAGCCATTTACGACCACTCTTTGGGACCTATCACTAAAGGTACTGCCACACTAAACAATCCCGCTAGCGATCTCGTTAACATCGCATACTAATGAGATCGCTAGCGTGATTGTTATAATATCGCTAGTAGCTTCCTAATTTAGCGATGTCGTTAAGGACGCTATCGCGGTTAGCGATCTCCTTAACGACTTTAGCGGTACAAAATACCGCTAAATCGCTAAAAAAAGGTGCTACACTCAGCGATATATACTTACCAGCGGGACGCCGACGATAAAAATAGGGTCCGGAACGATGTCAGCGACGAACGAGATCACAGCAGGATCTCAGCAGGGGCCACGTCGTCGCTAGATGCCGCACACAACAACGTCGCTAACGGGATCGCTAAATAGTGACTTTTTTAGCGATCTCGTTAGCGACGCTGTTTAGTGTGGCATACCCTTAAGCCAGTTATGAATCCACCTAAAGCCCCCGTCTCACACAGCGATCTCCTGAGTCACTAGTTTTGTGACGCAGCAGCGATGTCCCCAGCGATATCGCTGTGTGTGACATTCAGCGACGATCAGCCCCCCTGCCGGGTATCGCTGATCGTTGCTGAAATGTCAGGACATTTTTTTGATCGCTGGTCTCCCGTTGACAGGCACGCATCGCTGCGTGTGACAGGCGGGAGACCAGCGATCCGCTGGTAACCAAGGTACACAGCGAGTTTCCAGGCGCGGGGCTGTGCCTAGAAACCCGCTGTGTACCTTGGATACCAGCGCCCTGATGCAGGGAGCTGGTAACCAAGGTACACAGCGGGTTTCCAGGCACCGCACAGCGCCTGGAAACCTGATGTGTACCTTGGTTACCAGCTCCCTGCATCAGGGCGCTGGTATCCAAGGTACACTGCGGGTAACTAAGCGATGTTACCCGCAGTGTGGCTTGTACTGATCGCTGCCTGAGCTGCCTGTTTGACAGCTCAGCAGCGATACACCAGCAATCCTGATCGTTGTCGGGATCGCTGGTGTATCGCTATGTGAGACCCAGCCTTAACAGTTGCCTTGTCCATTCCATTCTTAGTCCTCTTTTCAATAAGGATTGTGTGAGATACTTTGTCAAATGCTTTGCTGGTCAAGATATACTATATCTACAGCATTTCCCTGATCCACCCAGTCAGTGATTCTGTCATAGAAGGAAATTAAGTTAGTCTGACATGACTTATTAGTTACAAACCCATGCTGACTTCTGGTTAATCACTTCATTCTTATCCAGGTACTTACATACATGTTTGTTTAATAATTTGTTCAAGATCTATCCTGGTATAGATGTCAGACTCACCGGCCTGTAGTTCCCTGGGTCCACCTTCTTCCCCTTTTTGAAGATAGGGACATTTGAGGAAAGTGGCTATCCTATTTGCTGTTCCCATGATTTGGAGTGAACCCAAGAATCATAGTGATGACTGCTACTTTTGTTTTGTCAAACTGAAGGGCTTTTCTACAAAGAACAAACATAAGATTAATTACCCTGAACTTGAATCTGCGATCAGGCCAGTCCACATGATGTTACCTCACCAGTTCCTGTTCCACTGTTGTCTGGATTGGATAAAAATGAAGTAGAATATGAATATGGAGCTGAAGCTACTGGCGAAAACATGGAGACCTCATGTCAAGATGAGTGTGTACCTGATGGAGCAGCCAGAACGCTTTACTCAACATGAAATAAATGATCTCATCAGAGACCTTTCACTGTCAGAAGATAAAGCTGAACTTCTTGCATCTACGTTGAAACAAGAATATTCTTCATGATGATGTCAGTGTTTTATTACTGAAACAGAAGTAACACACAATTTTTCACAGCTGATGGACCAATGGTGAACTGTAACAATGTGAATGGCCTCTTTGAAGAACTGAATGAAGAGTATTTTGTTGCAGATTGGCGATTGTTTATTGGCTCATCCCAGAGAAGTTTGAAAGCAGTGCTGCTTCACTATGGAAACATGAGACCATCAATCCCTATTGCTCACTCATGTCATCTAAAGGAAAGGTATGAAAATCTGTCAGGCAGATGCTATACAACATGAGCATCATCAATGGAATATCAGTGGAGATATGAAAGTGATTGGTCTGCTAATGGGAATGCAAGGAGGTTTCACAAAATATTGTTGCTTCTTGTGTTTAAGGGACAGTAGAAATACAGTAGAGCATTATGGGCGTTGTGATTGGGGACAGAGAAACATCTATGCTCCAGGTAGAGACAATATTCAGCATAATCCTTTAATTGCTCCAACAAAAATCTTTTTCCCTCACTACATATAATGTTGGGATTAAACACTTTGTGAAAGCCATGGCAAAGACAAATTCACAAGGGTTCCAGTACATTTCACAGAAATTCTCCAGCAAAACTGAAGGAAGGGGGATTTGTTGGTCCTCAGATCAGAGAGCTTATGAGAGATGATGTGATGGAATTGGGATCTTGGAAAAGCTTCAAGTGGATCCGTGAAACCTTCTTAGGAAAACAAATCTCCAGAATATGTTGAAGGTGTGGAGGAACTGCTAAATGCCTACCGGTGTCTGGGATGTCGCATGTCCCTGAAAATGCACTTTTTGCATTCACATTTAGATTTCTTCCCTCAAAATCTTGGGGATGTAAGCGATGAACAAGGCAAGCGTTTTCACCAGGACATTATGTAATGCAGGGGCGGGGAATCTCTTTTCTGCCAAGGGCAATTTGGATATATATACCATACTTCGGGGGCCGTACAAACTCCGCCCACAAAGTACATCCTGACTCTGGCACTGGTGTCAGGACGTAATCTTTCATTGCATGACCTTCAGTGTTCAGTAGTGAGCACTACGTGTGTACTTACAGAGCAAGAAGAAATTAATGAACTGGTGGCGACCAAAATACAGCTCCCTGCCAAAGCACAGCGGTCCCTGAGAATCTGCCCGGGGGCCTGATAGGTCATCGAGGGCCACAAATGGCCCTTGGGCCTGAGGTTCCCCACCCCTGATGTAATGGAACACTGCTACCAGGGTTTTTGGAATGACTCAATGATGGCAGATTACTGTTGGATGTTATATAGGGACAACCCTGAAGAATCGGATCAACGACTGTCTAATGTCAAGGACTTTTAATTTCTGCTCATATTTTGGTTTCTATTTTACATGTGAAATTACTTTGGTTCAATAAACACTGTTTTGTAAGGTGAAGCATTTTCCTGATACGTAGATTCCTGTTTTCTTAATGTCGCCGGTATATTTTCTCCACCTTATAAGAATGCTGCTCCATGGAGACTATACGTGCTACAGAAAACCCATATACACAAATCAGGACAAAAAGAGGATTCAGAAAAGTACAAAGTCGCCTGCGATGATGTAAAAAAATATTTTTTGTAGACCTGTGCAGTTCATCTCTAGGTGTTGGTGCCTGAGTGTCTATGCTTTCCATTGACAGATGATGGATGTTGGCCGCCTTGCACAAAAGATAGCAGGGGGTCCCAGCTCTGTTCCTCCTTGCCTTAATGGACACGGGGCCTCTAATTCTCTGGCCATACGGCATGTTCCTGTTCTTTTGGGAATTTCTGTACTGATCCCAAGGTTGGGTCACAGTTCCGGAGTGGAAGGAGATCTCTGGATAATAATGTTGGGCCTGAATTAATAAATCCAAAATGGAGTCTCCCTCGTCCCTCACAGCGAGTAATACCTCTGTCCCACTGGGGTTTTCCAGAAGCAGAGGCCGAGATCTTGTATAAAAAGACCTTTATTATCTCAGGTGCAACAGTTTAAGAAAAACATCAAATAAACAGCAAAATGAGCAAAAAAAGGCCCAACAATATTAACAGCAAATCTACTATCAGTAACCAATATAAAAAACAAGTCTGTAAAAAAACTTTATAAAAGAAGAGCGGGTCCTGCGCTGAACGTAGTAAGGCAGACTTCTAATCGGCCGAGGAATCCTTCATTACACAGGCACTTAGTGTGAGGTGCGGGTTACATGGAAGACGCGGTGCGGAAAATACACTACAAAAAAAACACAAAACAAGCAAAAAAACAACGAACAAGCCGACCTCAGGCTACAACAGGGTCAAATCAGAAGATGGACAAACTCCAGGCTCCTCAGCACTGACCATGAGCTTAGGCTGGTGGCTCCTCAGCACTGACCATGATCTTAGAATGGTGGCTCCTCAGCACTGACCATGAGCTTAGACTGGTGGCTCCTCAGCACTGACCATGATCTTAAAATGGTGGCTCCTCAGCACTGACCATGAGCTTAGAATGGTGGTCCCTCAGCACTGACCATGAGCTTAGAATGGTGGTCCCTCAGCACTGACCATGAGCTTAGACTGGTGGTCCCTCAGCACTGACCATGAGCTTAGACTGGTGGCTCCTCAGCACTGACCATGAGCTTAGACTGGTGGTCCCTCAGCACTGACCATGATCTTAGACTGGTGGTCCCTCAGCACTGACCATGAGCCCTTAGACTGGTGGTGACTCAGAATATGTTATTGCCCCCTAACAAACCTTCATTAGTGGTGGATTGACCTTAGTCCAGGACATCCCAGACACATGGTCCATTACAAACATCCCATGCAAACAGTCCTTCACTACTGGCCAAATCTGTGGGTCTCTACTTGAGAGCCCAAAACATTTAAAGTGACCAATGATACATGCTGCCTGCTCCATGCATCAGGCACTGGCGGTATAATCTCAGCTTGGTGAGACCGACTCTGGACGCGTTTCAGAGAAAAAAATACTTTAATAACCACCGAGGACTGAGCTGTGCTGGAGACTGGTCACACAGGTGGGGTCCCAGACAGCTTCTCCCCACCTGCTGGATTGGCAGGTCTCCCCTACAGTGCTTGTGAAAATATTCACCCCTTTAGCTTTTTGCCTATTTTCTTACAACCTGTGTATAAATATTTTTGTAATCAGATTTCTGTGTGATCAGAACGAAATCATTTAAGTTGGTAAAGCAAGAAAAATATAGGTATAAATTATATTTATGGGATCAAATAACTAAAAATTGGAACATGCATATGTAGTCACCGCTTTAGCGATGAAGCCCCAAAAAATATCTGGTGCAAGAGATTCCCTTCATAAGTCCCATGCTTAGTGACAGGACGTCACCCTGCGTGTATTCTAGGTGTCATGTCTGCCAGTATATACACTTTACCTTTTCTGAAAGGACACAGAGGCTGCAGCACCTTTAACAAGAGATACCATTAAACATAAAAAACCACCATGAAGACCAAGGAGATCCCAAAACATCACCATGAAGACCATGTACAGGGTCGGCCATTTATATGGATACACCTAAATAACATGGGAGGGTTGGTGATATCAACTTCCTTTTTGTGGCACATTAGTATATGGGAGGGGGAAAACTTTTCAAGATGGGTGATGACCATGGCGACCATTTTGGATCCAACTTTTTTTTTCAATGGGAAGAGGGTCATGTGACATCAAACTTATTGAGAATTTCACAATAAAAACAACGGTGTGCTTGGTTTTAACATAACTTTATTCTTTCATGAGTTATTTATATCTCGTATCTTCACAGCATAGACCCCAAAGATAAAAGTCTAATGGGGTCAGATCGAGAGACCTTGGTGGCCCTTCAACTGGCCCATGAAGACCAATCCACTGTCCAGGAAACTGTTCATGTACGAATGCTCGGACCTGACACCATAATGTGGGGGTGCACCATCTTTCTGGAAAAACTCAGGGAACGTGCCATCTTCAGTTTCCTGGAAAGTGGATTGGTCGTCGTGGGCCAGTTGAATGGCCACCAAGGTCTCCCGATCTGACCCCATTAGACTTTTATCTTTGGGGTCATCTGAAGGCAATTGTCTATGCTGTGAAGATACGAGATGTGCAGCATCTGAAACACCGGATTCTGGAAGCCTGTGCTCGCATTTCTTCTGCGGTGTTACTATCAGTGTGTCAGGAGTGGGAGAAGAGGGTTACACTGACAATCCAGCACAATGGGCAGCACTTTAAACACATTTCATAAGTGGTCATAAACTTGTAGATAACTCATGAAACAATAAAGTTACGGTAAAACCAAGCACACCATTGTTTTTCTTGTGAAATTCTCAATAAGTTTGATGTCACATGACCCTCTTCCCATTGAAAAAAATAAAGTTGGATCCAAAATGGCCGACTTCAAAATGGCCGCCATGCTCACCACCCATCTTGAAAAGTTTTCCCCCTCCCATATACTAATGTGCCACAAACAGGAAGTTGATATCACCAACCATTCCCATTTTATTTAGATGTATCCATATAAATGGCGCACCCAGGTTTATCCATATAAATGGCGCACACTGTAGATCTCCAAACAAGTCAGGGACAAAGATGTTGAGAAGTACAAGTCAGGGTTGGGTTATAAAAAAAATCTCCCAATCTCTGATGATCACCCAGAGCACCATCAAATCCATCATCATCAAATGGAAAGAACATGGTACCACAACAAATCTGTCATCAGACTGCCCACCAAAACTATGAGCCTGGGCAAGGAGGGCATTAATCAGAGAGGCAGCAAACGAAAACCTGAAGGAGCCGCAGAGTTCCCAAGCAGAGATTGGAGTATCTGTCCATACGACCACAATACAATCCATAGAGGTGGCCTTTATGGAAGAGTGGCCATAAAAAAGCCTTTACTTACACAAAAATTGTAAGGCTCATTTAGAGTTTCCCAAAAGACGTGTGGGAGACTTCTCAAGTGTATGGAGGAAGGTGCTGTGGTCAGAGGAGACCAAAATTGAACTTTTTGGTCACGATGTTTGGCGCCAAACCAACACAGCTCATCACCCCAGGAACACCATCCCCACGGTGAAACATTGTGGTGGCAGCATCATGCTCTGGGGATGTTTTCGGCAGCAGGGACAGGGAAAGTGGTCCGAGTTGAGGGGAAGATGGATGGTGCGAAATACAGGGATATTCTTGAGTAAAACCTGTTTCAGTCTAATAGTGATTTGAGACTTGGACGGAGGTTCAACTTCCAAGACAATGACCCAGAGCATACTGCTAAAGCAACAACTTCCAATGGAGACTCTGTGGTCAGAGTTATAGATCGCTGTTCACCAGAGGAAGCTACTGAACGTGAAGGAGCTGGAGCAGTTTTCCCTTGAAGAACTGGCAAAAATCCCAGTGTCCAGATGTGGAAAACTGAGACTTATGCAAAGCGACTTGCAGCTGTAATTGCCGAATAAAGAGGCTCTACAAAGTACTGACTTTAGGGGGTTAATAGTTACGCACACTGAAGTTTTCAGGTATTTTGTCCTGTTTGTTGTTTGCTTCACAATAAAAACAAACATTCACAGTTGTCAGAATGTTCTTTACATGAACTGATGCAAACCGCATAAAAAAAACCCAAAAGAAACCGTGAAATTCCAGACTGCGAGGTATAAAAACATGAAAAATGCCAACAGGGCTGAATACTTTCCAAGCCACTGTATATGCCACAAAGGCCGAGACCTCCAGGCCATGTGGGGAGACGGCACTGGGGACCCCACCTGTCTGACTCGTCTCCGGCTCAGCCCCCCAGCAGATATTAAAGAATATTTTTCTCTGAAAGGCTGCAGCGACTGAGAGTCAAGTACACCGGGCTGAGAGCATACAGCCACTGACAGATATTTGCAGCCCACGGATTGGGATCAGGTTTTCTTAAAGAAAAGTTTGCAGGAGCTGCCGGTCAGGAGGCCTTCCGGCTCTCCCGACTGAAAGATTGGGCAAGGTAAATTTTAGCAGCCAATTCCTTAGTTCTTAGAAGAAATCAGTAGCTGCCAAAGGGGTCCCAAAAGCAGGAAATAAAGAAAATTCAAGAAAGGAGGACCAAGGTATCATGAGGAGAGACAAAAGGAGTCTGGCTATGGTGTAGTCTCCTCTCCACAGACAACACAAGGAAACTTGGCTGAACCCATGGTGCATGTCTAGGCAGTCAGGGGTAATAGAGGACACATTAACAAGTATATAGCGATTAGCGTGGCCACATCCCAGATCGGAGGACCCTCAGCGCCAGTCATATGAGTGTTTAGCTGGCAGCAAATCACTCTGCTCTTTCCAATTGTTGTGGGTCATGTCAGATTAGATTAAGGCTACGTCCATCACTGTCCTGCAGCCTGAAGGACCTGGCATCTACAGACTGCCGGCACGGATACCACCTATGAGCTGCGGCCCAGAGGCACTTAATTCTGTAGTCTAATATGCAGCATGAGAATCTGAAATACTGATAGTCAGCGCCCCCCGGAGCCTGGACAGACATCCACTACGGACAAGTTCTAGAGGTTGCTGTGGCACAAGGTCCACAACTCAGATTTGGCACCCGGTGGCCTGAGGTGGCTTCAGCTCGTACCGACATATAAGATTAAACATTAATCTGTGAATAAATATGTTCCTAGGAGACATGTAACATTAGTGACTGCTGTATGTACATTGAGGATGGGAGCGGAGAGACGATGGCGGCTGATTTGTGCGAAGCCCCCTCCCCACTGAGGTCCATAACGTCAGCAGCAGACACAGCTGGGACGGCTGCAGTGTAGTGTCTGGCCGCCGGTGCTCGCCCTCCCTGAGGCAGATTCTGTGCTTGTCCATGGTCACCGCTCTCCCACTGCAGCCTCACATCTTGCTGTCTGAATGAGAGTCCCCCAGCGTGTTTGCGATGTCGCTGAATGAGGGGCGATCTTTGGGGCTGGAGGCCCAGCAGCGCTGCATCAGTTTGTAGTAACGTGAGGAGCAGTTCTCAGGAGCCAGCGGCTTTAGGGATCCGTCCTGTAAACCTGCAACAAAGACCATGGTGAACCAAAGAGGCAGATGGATGGATGGACACCCAAATCCCAGACAGGGAGTTACCTACCAGCAAGCACTTCGTCATCTGCCATGTCATTGTAAGGCAACTCTCCCAAAGAGAAGACCTCCCACATTAAGACCCCAAAAGACCAGACGTCAGATTTTGTGGAGAAGTCATCATCCTGCACAGCTTCTGGTGGCATCCAGCGTAGCGGCACCCAGGCCTGACGCAGGTGGTAATATTCACTGTAAGACAAAGAGCAAAAAAGACGTCACTCACCCTAATAGATATCAACCTTTACTGGGGATGTTACGTGGCGGAAAAGTGACATTACTGGTCAGAGTGCAAGACAGCAGCACCCACTAAAGGAGGTAAGCATCTACTGTAAGATCAGGAATCCACCATCCACGAGAGAAGACAACCATCTACTGTAAGACCAGGGATTCATCACTCACAACAAGAGACCATCTACTGTAAGACCAGGTATCCACCACCTACACAGAGAGGTAACCATCTATTGTAAGATCAGGTATCCATCACCCAAAAGAGGACTCAACAAATCAACAACCCATGAGAGAAGGCGACTGTCTACTGTAAGACGAGCGATCCACCATCCACAGAGAAGAGGCGACTGTGTACTATAAGATCAGGGATCCCCCACTCATGAGAAGTGACGAGCATCTACTGTAAGATCAGGGATCAAGCACACACGGAAAGAGGTGATGTACTATAAGAGCAGGGATCCACAACCTACATGAAGAGGAGACAGTCTAATGTAAGTACAGGGATCCACCACCCATGAGAGGAATAATACCGCTATAGTCCCACATATACACTACCGTTCAAAAGTTTAAATTTCCTTATTTTTGAAAGAAAAGCAGTTTTTTTCCAATGAAGCTAACATTAAATGATTCAGAAATACACTCTATACAGTGTTAATGTGGTAAATGACTATTCTAGCGGCAAACGTCTAGTTTGTAATGCAATATCTTCATAGGTGTATAGAGGCCCATTTCCAACAACCATCACTCCAGTGTACTTATGGTATTTTGTGTTCGCTAACTGTGTAAGAAGGCTAATAGATGGTTAAAATACCCTTTAAAACCCTTGCGCAAGTATGTTAACACAGCTGAAAACCGTTCGGTTGATTAGAGAAGCTATAAACCGTCATGACCTTCCTTTGAGCTAGTTGAGAATCTGGAGCATTACATTTGTTGGTTCCATTAAACTCTCAAAATGGCCAGAAAAAAAGAACTTTCTTGTGAAACTCGACAGTCTATTCTTGTTCTTAGAAATGAAGGCTATTCCATGCGAAAAATTACCAAGAAACTGAAGAATTCATACAATGGTGTGTAGTACTCCCTTTAGAGGAGTGCACAAACAAGCTCTAACCAGAGAAGAAAGACAAGTGGGAGGCCCCGCTGCACAACTGAGCAACAAGACAAGTACATTAGAGTCTGTAGTTTGAGAAATCGACGCCTCACAGGTCCTCAACTGGCAGCTTCATTAAATAGTACACGCAAAACGCCAGTGTCGACGTCTACAGTGAAGAGGGGACTCCGGGATTCTGGCCTTCAGGGCAGAGTGGCAAAGAAAAAGCCATATCTGAGACTGGCTAATAAAATGAAAAGATTAATATCGGCAAAAGAACACAGACATTGGACAGAGGAAGATTGGAAAAAAGTGTTATGGACAGACGAATCCAAGTTTGAGGTGTTTGGATCACACAGAAGAACATTTGTGAGACGCAGAACAACAGAAAAGATGCTGGAAGAGTGCCTGATGCCATCTGTCAAGCATGGTGGAGATAATGTGATGGTCTGGGGTTGCTGTTGGTGCTAGGAAAGTGGGAGATTTGTACAAGGTAAAAGGGATTTTGAATAAGGAAGGCTATCACTCCATTTTGCAACGCCATGCCATACCCTGTGGACAGCGCTTGATTGGAGTCAATTTCATCCTACAACAGGACAATGACCCAAAGCGACCTCCAAATTATGCCAGAACTATTCAGGGAAGAAGCCGGCAGCTGGTATCCTATCTGTAATGGAGAGGCCAGCGCCGTCACCAGATCTCAGCCCCATTGAGCTGTTGTGGGAGCAGCTTGACCGTATGGTACGCAAAAAGTGCCCATCAAGTCAAATCAACTTGTGGGAGGGGCTTCTGGAAGCATGGGGTGAAATGTCTCCAGATTACCTCAGTAAATTAACTGCTAGAATACCAAAGGTCTGCAATGCTGCAACTGCTGCAAAGGAGCATTCACTGACGAAAGCAAAATCTGAAGGAGAAAACACGGATTTTGGTAAGAACTTACCTGTAAAATCCTTTTCAGCGAAGAAGGAAGGGAGACACACTAGTCATTACTAGTGGGTAGGCGGAGCCCACATAGGATAGAAACACCTCAGATTAAAAAAGTGTTGACCGGCCTCTCCAGCTTATAGGGCTCCTCCTACTCCAGCTCTCCAGTCTTACCCAAGCTAAGGAAGAGCAAATATCACCAGCGTAGCAACATAACCCCTTCTGAAGGACTTCAGAGAAAAAACAAGAAGACAGGTTATGCATATAGCCGAAACAACCACACAGTCCAGGTACTACTCACTGAACCTGACCACTGCGATGAGCTGGCAATGCTGGAACAGAGCCTTAGCGCGCCGACCTCAGCCCAGATAATCGCTATCAGAGAAGGGTCACGCCGCATCTGAAAACACAACAACACACTTCTGCCATGGGAGGGATGTGTGTCTCCCTTCCTTCTTCGCTGAAAAGAATTTTACAGGTAAGTTCTTACCAAAATCCGTGTTTCAGCAGCAGATGAAGGAAGGGAGACACACTAGTCATTACTAGTGGGACGTCCCAAAGCAGTCCAAAAATAAGGGTGGGCAAAAAAAACAAAAGAGGCAGATACCCAACAATCTAAATAAATGCGCAACTATCGCTAACTACAAGTTCACAAGAACTTTAAACTACAGCCGCCTGCAGGACCCTACGTCCTAAGGCCGCATCAGCGGAAGCACTGACGTCCACCTTATAAAATTTTGTAAATGTGTGGACGGAGCGCCAGGTCACCGCCCGGCAGAGCTGAGCTGAGCTGCCGAGACCCCTTGATGAAAAGCCCACGATGAACCCACAGCCCTTGTGGAGTGAGCTAGAATCTTAATCGGGCAAGGTTCGCCCTTAAGTCGGAAAGCCTCTAAAATGGCCGACCGAATCCAACGAGCTATAGAATCCTTGGAAGCTCGTTGCCCACGTCGATGACCTGCTGGAATCACAAACAGAGAATCCGACTTTTGAAAACTTTGAGTAATAGACAAATAGAACTTCAAAGCCCGCACCAAATCCAATGTGTGCAAGGCCCGTTCCTTCGCATTCCTTGGCTCCGGACAAAGCGAGGGCAACACAATATCCTGGTTAACATGAAACTGTGACACCACTTTAGGTAGAAAGTCGCCCCGTGTGCGAAGCACTACGCGATCTGGGTGAAACAACAGAAAAGGAGGCGAGCAAGAAAGAGCCGCCAACTCAGAAACCCTTCTCAAAGAAGTGACCGCCACTAGGAAGGCAACCTTCCAAGAGAGAAAGGAAAGATTAACAGAGTCCATAGGCTCAAAAGGCCCATGTTGAAGAGCCTCCAAGACAAGATTGAGCCGCCAAGGAGACACAAGCGCCTTCCGCGGCGGAAATTGACGGGTTACCCCGCGAAAAAAGGAACGTACGTCCCTATGCGAGGCGATAGCCTTCCGAAACAGCAAGGACAGAGCAGAAACCTGTCCTTTCAGAGTGCTAACTGCCAAACCCTTGTCCAGCCCGTACTGCAAAAAGGCCAACAAATTGGGAATGGAAAAAATCCTCGGGTTCCTAGAAGAACCCGAACACCACGAAAAGAAGGCTTCCCAAGTCTTGTGATAAATCCTAGTAGTAGCCGGACCTCTGGCAGCTCGCAGAGTGGCAATGACTTTGGCTGAAAAAACCTTGACGGGTCAAGATTTCGGTCTCAAGAGCCACGCCGTCAAACGCAGAGACTTCAGGTCCGGGTGACGAACGAGCCCTTGGGTTAACAGGTCCGGGCGAAGAGGGAGTGGAAGTGGAGGCACTGCCAAAAGCGACACCAGTGTCGAGAACCACGTCCTCCTTGGCCAATCTGGGGCTATCAATATAGCCGGGACTCTCTCCAGTCTGATCCGACGCAACACCAGAGGAAGTAAGGATATCGGCGGGAACACATAGATTAGCTCGAATTGGTCCCAAGGAGCCACCAGAGCATCCACCGCCACAGCCTTCGGGTCCTTGTACCTGGACATGAACGTCGGTAACTTGGCATTGAACCTGGATGCCATCAATTCCACTTGGGGAGTTCCCCAACGGGAGCACAGCAGTGCAAAAATTTTCGGATGAAGACTCCATTCTCCGGAATCCATCTTTTCGCGACTGAGGAAGTCCGCTGTGATATTCTGAACTCCTGGAATGTGAATCGCAGAGATGGCTGGCACTCTGGCCTCGGCCCATACCAGAATTCGAGACACTTCCATCATGAGCCTGAAGCTCCTCGTCCCACCTTGATGATTGATATACGCGACCGCCGTCGCGTTGTCTGTCTGCACTCGGACTGGTAGACCGCTTAAAGGGTCCGTCCAGTGTTGGAGGCAAAGGAAAATTGCCCTCAATTCCAGGATGTTGATCGGCAGGACAGACTCTTCCAACGACCATACTCCCTGAATCCAGAGATCGTTCCAGACACACCCCCAGCCCGCCAGGCTGGCATCGGTGGTTACGATCGACCACCTCGGAGGGAAGAAGGACTTCCCCAGGGATAACACTTCCGGACGTAACCACCATCCTAGAGACTCTCGCACCCTGTGGGAGATGATGACACTGCAATCCAGTGAAAACTGCGATTGATCCCAATGGTTCAAAATGAGCATTTGGAGAGCCCTGGAATGAAATTGGGCAAACGGAATTGCCTCCATCGACGCCACCATCAAACCCAGAAGGCGCATACACCTTCGAAGGGACATTGCTGTCGAAGACTTCATTACATGTCAAAGAAGACTCGCTTGCTTGTCTGGAGGCAGAGACACCACTGCTCGTACCGTGTCGAATGCATTCCCAAAAACAGGATTGACTGTGACGGTTCCAGAGACGACTTCTCCCAATTGACCAGCCACCCGAAGTCCTCCAGGAGCTGAAGGGATAGATTGTGAGCCGTCACCGCCTCCTCCTTTGAGGACGCCACAATCAAAAGGTTGTCCAGATAGGGAAGAATCGTAACCCCCTGTCTTCGCAGAATCGCCATGAGAGGTGCCAGAATTTTCGTAAAAACTCTGGGTGCTGAGGCCAACCCGAATGGCAGGGCCACAAACTGGTAATGGTCCTGGCCTATGGCAAAACGAAGGAAGCGTTGGTGGGCCCTTCCGACGGGAACATGCAAAAAAGCGTCCCGAATGTCGATTCGTTATGCAACAGGGCCGCCACAACGGAGCGAAGTGACTCCATGCGGAATTTCCGGGTACGGACATGCCAATTCAATCTTTTTAGATCCAGAATGGGGCGAAATTTGTCCTCCTTTTTGGGGACCACAAAGAGGTTGGAATAAAACCCTCTTCCCCGGCCCTCCGCGGAACCGGTACTACCACACCCTTCTGCAGAAGGGAATCGACCTCCCGCAGTAGAGCGGCAAATAGCTCGGGCTCAGACGGAATGCGAGAGTGGCAAAAACTGTCTGGGAGTCGAGAAAGAAACTCTACAAAGTAGCCTGCCGACACAACCCGCGTCACCCAGGCGTCCGACACGCGGGAAGCCCAAGTCGGTTTGAATTGGAGCAGGCGACCTCCCACTCGAGAGCCCTCGAGTGAGACCCTGGCGTCAGTCCGCCTTAGCGGGCTTTTTGTCAGCTTCCCACTTGTCTTGGGGGAAGCTCTGTTTCCAGGGAGTGAGAGATTTCTGAGCGTTCTTTTTTCCCGAAAAAAAGAGGGACGACCCGATCCCCAAGAGGGCTGACCGAACCGTCCCCTGGACCGAAAGGACCGCCGACTACTACCGGCACTATGCCTGCCAGACGCAGAAGTCACAGCTCTTCGCTGTGGTAAAGCCGTTTCTTTTGCCTTTGCCTTGGCAATCAGCTCCGTGAGGTCAGATCCAAATAGCTGACCACCCTTGTAAGCTAAGGATAGCAAACCTTGCTTGGAAACCGCGTCTCCGGTCCACTGTCTAAGCCACAGTGCTCTCCTGACTGTGACCGCCGAGGATTGTGTCCTGGACAGCAGAGACGCAGTATCCAAACCTGCATCACTGCCATATCGTGCTGCATCCTCCAACAACTTGAAAAGCCCATCTACCTCGGATAGTGGGGATCCATCTTGCCACGCCGTCCGTAGACGGTCTAACCAGCTTAGAGAAGCTTTACAAGCACACATGCTCTGAATCCATGACCCACGGCCTCGTAGATGGATTTCGCCGCCATCTCCGTTTTTCTGTCCAGCGGATTCTGCAAACTTGCCTTCCCTTTTAACAGGAAGTAATGAGGATTTGCTAAGCTGGGATAAAGGGACATCCACTTCAGGAGAAGGAATCCAATTATCAATCAATTCCGTCGTACACGGATACAGCTGAAAACACTTATCTGGAACAGGCGTTCCTTTAAGCCTACAGCACCTGGAATTCCCAGGCGGTCTCCCATCCAAGTACTAACCAGGCCCAACCCTGCTTAGCTTCCGAGATCAGATGAGATCGGGCGTGTTCAGGGTGGTAATGCTAATCGCGACCTATGCGACTCCTGAAAACATCCGGGCCGAATTACTAGGACGTCTAGTTACCTCCTCCGGTAACTGTAACGCCTCCCTCATGGCTTCCAATAAAAGCCTCTGTACGACCCAAAAGAGAAGCAGAGAGTCCCTGCCGATCCTCCTTATCCGAATCGGACACCTCCCCATCTGAGCTTGAAAGGGAACCCTCCATGCCCAAGATCTCCGAGTTGCTGCGCGGGAATGAAGGCACCGGCCTGTGTCGCTTCCTCTGAGAGGATCTAGCTGACACCCAATAACCTAGAAGGTCAGACAGGCCATCAATAGAACGAGCGAGGGTCCATTTTGACATCACTGACACCTCCGACCGCTGCGCTTGACGCCGTCGAGGTCTGCGTGTCAGATACGCGAGACTGATCCTGTAGCGGATCTGGGAGACGGTCCGCACCTCCTGGACCCTGATCTGACATGCCCTCACACAGTATATGGCAGGTTAAACCTGTCAGTAACTAGGACAGTGTGGTTTCTTAAAGAAGAAACGAACGCTGAAGGGTTAAAGCTCTTAAAGAGAGAGCTACCCCAGCTGTCCCCCAATTAAGGGTTAACCGCCTAAGAAGGGGTTAATGTCGCAGACTCCCCACAACCCCTGTTAATGAAAAGGGTGTGCGAGCCCCAGGTGCCTCTTATGAGGTAGCAGCTGCAGGACAGTGCCTCAAGGATATGCCACACTAAACAAGAACGCCAACGAGATCGCTAACATATTGCGCTGATTGTACATCGCAATGACCGCCAAAGTCGCTAAGGAGATCGCTAACACTTATGCGTCGTTAATGAGATTGTCCACTATGGCCGCAATCAGCGACATTAAAACGATCACAAAAAAACGATCGCATTAGTATGCGTCGTTATGTGATCGTTAGCGGTAGCGTTCAGTGTCCTGCGCTGTGGGGGTGAGGGGGTTAAGCTTCTGCCCTGACAGACAGAAGCGACTCACCCAGCTGGCCGCGGTGTAGCGTCTTCGATTGTCAGGAGGGGAGGAGGGTGAGGAAGGAAGCCTTCAGCTCCCTGATCCAGTAATGGCCGCCGCGCTGTGCTTCTGAGAGAGAAGCCGGAAGAAGACAGTAGTAAAGTGCGCGCTCAGAGCGCCGCGAAAATAAAAAAAAAAAAGGGCGAGCGACTCCTCCGCTCTCCATGTCCTGCAGGCATCCACCTGCGGACAAAAGACACTAGTCACCGACATGTCACATGTAACAGCGGCTGCCGCAGCAGTCGCTGAAGCACTCAACACATTAAAATGTGGAGTACTCACCCAGCTTAGCGCCACAGGGACCCCCAGGGGTTTGTGGCGCTATGCCCATAGCTTCCCCCAGGGCGGGGATCGCAGTGACCCCAGAAGCGCGGTTTGCGTCCCCGCTAGGGAAGCAATCCTCATCCCCCAGGGCCGGCAGGGTTCTGCAGGGACCACCTTACAGGGTAATACAGATCCGCCAAGGGAGAGGTGGGGGTCCAGCAGCGCTGAGACCCCTGAGACCTCTAGACCACTTCTGGTGATCCAAGTCTCTTGTCCGATAAAAATAATAAAATCTTCTGAGGAGCTGCTTCCAGCAGCGACCATCCTCTGAGACCTCAAATTTTAGACTGGAGAGCTGGAGTAGGAGGAGCCCGAGCTGGAGGGCCGGTCAACACTTTTTTAATCTGAGGTGTCTATCCTGCGTGGGCTCCGCCTACCCACTAGTAATGACTAGTGTGTCTCCTTTCCTTCCATCTGCTGCTGAAATTATTATTTCAAATAAAAATCTTTTTTTGAACCTTGTCAATGTCCGGACTAGATTTTACACTCATCTGATTAATAAAAGTATGAGTTTTCATGGAAAACATAAAATTGCCTGGGTAACGCCAAACTTATGAACGGTAGTGTAAGTACAGGTCACATGCAGCAAATCAAAGTCCCTAACACGAGAAGCGTGACCCAGACCATGTGCAAATGTGATCAACTTTACTGAATAGCCAGAGAAATACAGGAACTGAAAAAAAAAAATATATAAAGCTGAGTGTATGTATCAAGCCCCGCCCACTCCACAGAGCCCCGCCCAGTCCGCATAGCCACACTCCGTTCACACGCAAAGCCCCGTCCACACGGCCCACGTTGTTAGCGCACACAGGAGACAAATTCCCCTGGAAAGCCACTCTGCAAAACTCACCGTTGTGACGTCCCAGCGGCTGCAAGATACAATCATGGCCGCCGCCTTCAGAGTATCAGTGCGCGGCAGGCACAGGCCACGTCTCTGTCCATTGTGTCTAGAATGGAGTTGCTCCTGTTACATCAAGGGAAAGGGGGAGCCTGATGGAGTACGCTGCTGCGCTTATAACAGGAAGCTGCGGTGCGGCACAAGGAGTCGGCTGTGTACACGCTGCGCTCATAACAGGAAGCTGCGGTGCGGCACAAGGAATCGGCTGTGTACACGCTGCGCTCATAACAGGAAGCTGCGGTGCGGCACAAGGAGTCGGCTATGTACACGCTGCGCTCATAACAGGAAGCTGCGGTGCGGCACAAGGAGTCGGCTGTGTACACGCTGCGCTCATAACAGGAAGCTGCGGTGCGGCACAAGGAGTCAGCTGTGTACACGCTGAGCTCATAACAGGAAGCTGCGGTGCGGCACAAGGAGTAGGCTGTGTACACGCTGCGCTCATAACAGGAAGCTGCGGTGCGGCACAAGGAGTCGGCTGTGTACACGCTGCGCTCATAACAGGAAGCTGCGGTGCGGCACAAGGAGTCGGCTGTGTACACGCTGAGCTCATAACAGGAAGCTGCGGTGCGGCACAAGGAGTCGGCTGTGTACACGCTGCGCTCATAACAGGAAGCTGCGGTGCGGCACAAGGAGTCGGCTGTGTACACGCTGCGCTCATAACAGGAAGCTGCGGTGCGGCACAAGGAGTCGGCTGTGTACACGCTGCGCTCATAACAGGAAGCTGCGGTGCGGCACAAGGAGTCAGCTGTGTACACGCTGAGCTCATAACAGGAAGCTGCGGTGCGGCACAAGGAGTAGGCTGTGTACACGCTGCGCTTTACTGTATATGGCAGAGGAGTGTGAGCTGCAGCCGGAGGCGGTGACTAGAAGGGCAAATACGAATGAGTGCAATCCAATAAAAAAAAAAATCGAATGTTAACCAATGTTATTCATAGAATCATAGAATGTTAGAGTTGGAAGGGACCTCCTGGGTCATCTGGTCCAACCCCTGCTCAAAGCAGAATTCACTAAGTCATCCCAGACAAATCTGTCCAGCCTCTGAAGACTTCCATTGAAGGAGAACTCACCACCTCTCGTGGCAGCCTGTTCCACTCATTGATCACCCTAACTGTCTAATATCTAATCTGTGTCTCCTCCCTTTCAGTTTCATCCCATTGCTTCTAGTCTTTCCTTGTGAAAATGAGAATAAAGATGATCCTTCTACAATGTGACAGCCCTTGAGATATTTGTAGACAGCTATTAAGTCTCCTCTCAGTCTTCTTTTTTGCAGCTAAACATTCCTAAATCCTGTAACCGCTCCTCATAGGACATGGTTTGCAGTCCGCTCACCATCCTGGTTGCTCTTCTCTGGACTTGCTCCAGTTTTTCAATATCTTTTTTCTAAAGTGCCCAAAACTGGACACAGTATCCAGATGAGGTCTGACCAAAGAGGAGTAGAGGGCAATAATGACCTCACGTGATCTAGACTGTATGCTTCTGTTAATACATCCCAGAATTGTATTTGCCTTTTTTGCTGCTGCATCACACACAGTCTGTTCAGTAGGACTATCAGCTGTGTATCCACCAGACTTCTACACAACACAACTGATGGTCCCAACCCCATTTATAAGGCCAGAGATCCCACTTATTAAACCTGACAGGGCACACCTGTGAAGTGAAGACCATTCCCGGTGACTACCTCTTGAAGCTCATCAAGAGAATGCCAAGAGTGTGCAAAGCAGTCATCAAAGCAAAAGGTGAAGAACCTAGAATATAAGACATATTTTCAGTTGTTTCACACTTTTTTGTAAAGTGTAATGTATAATTCCACATGTGATAATTCATAGTTTTGATGCCTTCAGTGTGATTCTACAATTGTCATAGTCATGAAAATCCAGAAAAATCTTTAAATGAGAAGGTGTGTCCAAACTTTTGGTCTGTACTGTATATATATTGAAAGGTGACATTAAGCAGGAATAATAATGGAGAGGTGTCAATAAGACAGCTATCCATTATTAATCCTAGAAATAGAAAAGGGTTAAAAAAATACGCACAGACATTAATTAAAAATTATTTTAATGAAATAAACACACCTAGTTTTTGACCAAATTTATTCATCCGCTAATCCAAAAAAAACATGGATCTGTAAAAAAAATAAAATAAAAAAACAACAATATCCATACCTCTCTGCTGTTCAGTCAGGTCCCCCGCTGCAATCCATCACAAGGGGTTAACTAGTTTGCAACGGGGACCGGTGCTAATGCGACCGTCCGGCTGTAAACCACTGCAGAATGAATGAAATCATATCTGCGCAGTCGCCCCAGCTGACAAGAGATGAACTGATTAGCGTGGGAAAGTTTATGAACTTTTTCACACGCTGTCAGATCACCTCAGGTCAGCCGGGGACTCCGTGCAGCCTCAGTGTTGTCAGCGGTAGTCACTGACACTGTGCGCGGTCCCTGGCTGACCTGAAGTGAACTCGATAGCGTGGGAAAAAATTAAGAAACTTTCCCACGCTAATCAGTTAATCTCCTGTGAGCCAGGGGAGGCTGCGCAGAGATGAACTCATTCATTCTGTGGGGGTTTACAGCAGGGCTGGCAGCATTAGCATCGGTCCCAGCTGTAAACTATTTAACCCCTTCTGATGGATTACAGCTGGGGATGTGACTGAAAGGCGGGGAGGTATGGATATTGTTGTTTTTTATTTTATTTTTATTACAGGAGAACAAGGGATTCAGAAGGATTACCAGTATATTAAAAATTGGTCAAAAACTTTGTGTAATTATTTCATTAAAATAATTTTTAATTAATGTGTTTTTTTAACCCTTTACTACAATGGGATTAATAATGGATAGTTGTCTAATTGACACCTCTCCATTATTAACCCGGATTAATGTCACCTTTCAATAGCAAGGCTCTTCTAATAATAGATGTGCCTTTTCTGGGGTGGCTGGGGGCCCGATGTTAGTAGCCTGGGGGGCCCAAAAACAATGGTCCCTCTCAAGGCTATGAATATCTGCCCTCACTCACTGGCTTTCCCTGTCTGGCAGAGAAAATACCTCGGGTGCCCACGCATTTTTTTTTTTTACAACGAATTTACACGTTAAATTAACACGTACATTTCCAAAATTTTGCACACATACACTACTAACATTATTAGTGAGGGACATATATAAATCTAACGGATATGCAATGGTTTACTATATGTAAACCATGTCTCATATCCTGTCGGAATAAGGCCCCTTATGCTCATACTGCTACATCTATTATCATTGCTGTCTTCTGATCCTTGTCTACTATCACAATGTCTGGTTGGTTAGCCAACACCTGCTTATCCGTCTGGATCTTGAAGTCCCACAGGATTTTAGCCCTTTCATTCTCCACCACTTTCTCTGGGGGCTCTCACCTGCACTTGGGAGGACCTACCCAATCTGTGCCGGTTTGTATAAAATTCCCGTACTTGGTTGTGGGTGTTCTATAGCTTTTCCGCTTTTTGCTCTTGCCACTACGGTTGGACAGTTTTATTTCAAATATCATAAGCTCAAAAATGAAGAGGCCCTGCCAGTGTTATAACAACGCTTCTCCCCATTCTGACGGCCCTTTCCATCCCGGTCAGTGCACACATGCACTATTAATAATTAATTTTAAATATGTGGAATAACGTGTGTGTATTTTTTTATACAGCTCTGGTTAAAAAAATGAAGACGCATGCACAGTTTTTAAACATCCCTTTCTACTGTTTACGGCCGTTCCATTCCAGTGTCATGAAAACCTCCCAAATTTTTTACCCCTTCTACTTAAGTTCTTCTGAATAGTGATAAAGGAACCCAAAAATTATGTAAAAGACGGGAAAATATAAAAACCCTGCTTGGTGCACAATCCTCCTGAAAAATGGACAAGTGGAGGCAAAAAGGTGTAATATCCAAAGTAATTGGAATGAAAAAAATAATTGTAAACCAAGCAAAAGGGGTGAATGAAAAACTTCAGTGAGGAAAAGAACTCAATTTGGCTTTTAGCAGGGATACAGTGAGCGTAAAGTTCCTCCCCCTTTAAATTTTAAAACGGCAGTCCATTAAAAAAGGTCAAACTGTAGAATTTGGGGCAACAAAAGCTACGCCGGAAGGGTGAAAAAAACTCCATGACCCGGGGATACCCTATCTTATTCTAAGTCACTCAGCAACCACAGGATGAATCAAATGACCCACAAAGGAATGGAAAAAAGGGAGCTGGGGTGAAGAGCACGCAAGAAAGTTCGTACAGGCTCTGAGGCAGGGTAATCCCTGTAAAGCTAGAAAAAAACCTTTCATCAAGGAACAAAGGGAGCCGGGTGAAGTTTTCCAAAAACCATAAGGGTTGGACCATACAGGGGCTGGGGTAAGGTAATCTTTTCGATGGTGTAATTTTCCGCTTTGCCCAACACCGCGTTAAGGTTAACAAGAGACCCGGAGAGGGGCCACAAAACCCCGTGTTTGCATCCCTGTAAAATTTGGTGGAGAATGGGTGATAAATTTGGGAAAATGCTTAAAAAGGGAATTGGGCATTTTTAATCTTTGGGATGGGGTTTTTTAAAAACCGATAAAAGGGTTTTCCCTGGAAAAACAGCTGATTTTTTTCCAGGCAATTTCCCCAACTCTGAGATGGTTTTCCCCAGTAGGACAATGCCCTCCCACACAGCTAGGTCAATGAATGTGTGGTGAAGGACCCCACACAAATCCATTCTGGCCTCCTCTCCAGACTAAACCCCTTGAAAACCCGGGAATAAAAGGGGAAGAGGGATAGTCACGACCCCATCAAACAAAAAAAAGAATTGTTACTTTTGCACCAGGAAGGCTAGGTCCAAAAAAGCGGGTTTGACAGACTGGTGGAAAGCATCCCAAGACGCATGAAAGCTGGGTTTAAACAATCAGGGTTTTTCCACCAAATTTTGTGTTTAGTCCTACCCCGGGATAGGCTATGCGGCAGAAGAGTCAGGCTTTTGGGGGTTTAAATCCCGAGAAAAAGTAGTAAAAAACCCAAGGGGAAAAAAGCAAAGGGTAAGTAGGTCAAAGTCCAGGGTCAAAACAGAGTAAAAAGGGTGAAAAGTCAAAGGACAAGGCAAATGGTAGTCAGAAAAATGGTCCAAAAAGGGCAGGCGCAAAACAGAACTCAGAAACGAATCAGGCTAACCCCCCAGTAAGCACAAAATATGTTGGGAGGGATCAGGGGCCCACAGCTCAGCTAAAAAGCCAAAACCGAAAACGAAAACCCGCAAAAGTCCCGCACGCCCCGGACACAGATTTTGGGTGCTAAGTGTCAGCAAAGCACCACCCGTTCCAGCAAGCCCCTCCCGTATTGGACAAAAAAAGTGTCAACAAACAGACGCTCAGCCCAAAAATATCCATAGAACACACAGCAAACATTCACGAGCGGGGGAATCGTGACGACCCCCCTCTTCTAGGGGGGGGACTGGACCCCAGGTTTCAAGGAAACCCCGATGGGAAAGGCCCGACAAGGATCACATTGCAGCTCGAGAGGGGCTCAAATTCTCTTCCGGGCCCTAACCTTTCCAATGAAGAGGAAGGAGGGAAATTTCGGGTTTTCGGGATCAACAATATTTGAACCCAAAAATCAAAAGGTATTGACAGAAACCGGGGGGGGGGAGAAGGAGGGAAAACGGAAAGGGGTAAAATCTTTTAGCAGTGATTATGAAATCATTTGAAAGAGAAAAAAAAGGAGGGAGTTTTTTTTTGAAAAATTGGGTTAACAAAACCCCCAAAATCTCTAGGACCAAAAACTTAGGACCCAACTTTACTGATGGCACTTTTTAATTTTAAAATTTTTGGAAAAACCAGACCTTATCACCAACCTTGAATATGGGACCCCCTAAGTTTCCTATCGGGCCTTCCATTTCTGGGGATCTGGGGTACCCAATATTCCTTTAACCCCAAATTCCCCCAGATTGTATAGCAAAAAAATCCCAACCCGGCAATCAGAACTCAACCTCAAGAATTCACCAAAATGAATGAAACCCCTAATTAAAAAAAAAGGCGGGTTCCGTAGGAATGGTTAAACCCCCCTGTTGAGGCAAATTCACAAGAGGTAAGAATGGGACCATCCTCCTGCTGGCCGTAACAAAAACCCTTTGAATTTGCTCCAGACTGAGAGGGCGCTGGGGAAACCCCCGCACCCCCCTGTCAATCACCATCTGACCAGTTGTGCAAAAAGGGAATCAGCTCTGAACTATCGTGGTGTCCCCCCTGGAACAATGTAAAAAAAAAAAAATTTTACTTGAAAAATTTTGTAAAAAATTTTCCCAAATAATAAAAAAAAACAAATATTTCCCAATTTTAAAACATTAAATTATGTAAAAGAAAAAAAAACAGTAAAAGTCAATCCCCCCTAAAAAACTGTCCCCAGTTAACCCCTTTAGTGAACCCCCTTAAAAAAAAAAGGGAAAAAAACAATCTTTATCATAACCCTGAACAAAAAATGGAAAAAACACGCGCCAAAAAGCGGGGATAAAAAAAAATGGTACCCCTGAAAACGTTTTGTCCCAAAAAAAAACGAGCCGCCCTTCAGCTCACAGCGAAAAAAAAAAAAAAAAAGTTATGCCGCAGAATAAAGCGATGCAAAAAATAATTTTTTTTTTATAAAATTGTTTTTTTTGTATAAAAGCGCCAAAACATAAAAAACGGGTTTTTGGGGTTTACCACCGTAAAATCCTTTTTTCCAAGCTCATTGGGGGGGCCGGACTGTGGGTGTATGCTTGCCGCTAGGAGGGAAAAATAAGTAAACAAAAAAAAGGTTTTTCTCCCCCTCCCCCGTATACACCCCGCACTGGGCAGGCAAACCCTTTGTGCAAAAAACAGTAAGGCTAAAAAAAAAATAGTGTTAATCAGGGACAATATATCCCGAAATAATCTATAATAGACCCAAACAAACAAAATTTTT
>JARQOD010003728.1:0-61744 GCA_033576555.1 Oophaga sylvatica | reverse complement strand
ACTACAATTTTTTCCATGTTCACTACAAATGGCTGAATTTTAAGACAACTGATATGTGATCCATATACACGTAAACCACAGTTTAAAATATCTGTCCTGTCGGTAAAATTTTTTTTACAGCAAACTGGTGTCAATAACTAGGGTAAGACACAGGAAAAACAGTTCAATGGAGGACTCAAATGCCACAATTTGTAGCCCACAGATAGATGAGGCGTCTGACGGAAATATCCCACTTTCAAATATCTAGTATGGCCATACTGGGCCACAGGCCGTAAAAGGGAGACAAGCATGACTAAGTTGAAAAGACCTAAGATGAGCTGGGGAGGGTTAATGGTTAGGGAGAATAATGGGTTAAGTGAGCCAAAAAGATAGGAGGGGGTTCATTAGGTCACGTGGTAAAAAGGTGGGGGCAATAGGCGGAGCAGGAGGGGGACTATAAAATAGATGGTCAGCAGTGAGGGGCAACCATTTTAGGTGCCCCTGATACACCATGACAAGCACAGTCCCAAGCATGGAGGTTGACGCAATTCTGCAGTAGCTGAGGGAGGCTGTGGACTCAAGGGGTGCTGGCTGGCTGCAGGCATCCATACAGGGCCTGCTACAAGGTGGGGGAGGCGAGTTAGTGCTCTTGCCCGGTGACGGGCGCTGGCCTCGGAGGACCAGGCCTCCGGAGCGCCTTAGCCCTGAGGCAACCCCACGGGTCCGGCGCCGCATACGGAGCCCCTCTAGGAACCCTCCGGCTAGGAGCGCGGCCTGCAGGCCGGGGTCGCGCTCTGCCAGAGCCGGGAGGAATCCACTTGCCCGGCGGGACCTGCAGCGGGGGGAGGCATCGGCCCCCTCATCATCAGCAATGGCATTGGAAGGCAAAGGATCGGGTGCTGGGACAACAGGAGCGCAGCCGGAGCCGGGCCCCGCTTGTCAGGGACAGGAATCGAGGCAGGCAGCATGGAGGCCTACAAGCCGGGCGCTCTCATGAAAGTCGCGTCTCGCTGGCTCCGCCCACAAGCCGGCGGCAGCAAATTCAAACACCGCTCGGGGCGAAGCAGGGCTCCAGCATGTATGGTCTTCCGCCCAGCACAGCGGTGGGACCGGGAATCATCAGGCGCACATGGCACACGGAGTGGCTGGTGAGTGCGGGCGCCAAATCCCTCTTCGCTCGCCAGCTGCTGCCTGCGGTTTAACAGCGTGCAGGCTCATGGGGGCGTAGACTCTTGGGACAGCGGAGAGGAAGGGTCAAATGGGATGGGCCCCAGTCGGGATTTGGGGCCACAAAGGGGGGTAAGCACACTTATAAGCTATGGGCAGTGTCCAGCTGGCCCTTGCGTAGCGCCTACACATCATGCTCATTGCCGTAACCAGGGCTGCGACTAGGAATTTCGGGGCCCCATACTGGCAAAATTTTCGGGGCCCCTTGAGACTCCGCCCAGGATCCACCCAGCCCCGCCTCTAACCCTCGAACTATCCACAGTCCCACCGCTCTCTCTTGGAAAAACTCCACTTCTCACCAATCACACATTAACAGTTCCCATCACCAGATCACACATATAGCCAGCAGATCTAGTTTTGGCCAAAAGATTTTTTAAGCCGCCACCATAACACGATGGACACTTTTGGCCGGGCTCTACTCTACTGTAACCTATTAAATATTTGTTAAAATATCCAATACAATTTAGGTATTTTTATTTATTTTTCAATTTTTAAAATGACCAATAACACCACATACAAGGGACAAATACCACCAGACCACATATTACCACGACAGTGATCGAATAATATCACCTACAAGGAACAAATACCACCAGACCATATAATACCACCACAAAGTGACCAAATAATATCACATACAAGGAAAAATTATATTGTGGTACCGTGTTAGCCAGAAAAATCGATGTGAATACTTTTCCATCCAATTATGACAAGAGCATTCTTAAGGTGATACCTTTATTGGCTAACCAGAAAATTATATGTTCGCTAGCTTTCAGAGCTCAAGGCTCCTTCTTCAGGCAAGATTACATTTGGAATAATAAGAAAGACACATTAGATGCTTACTATAGTAGGAAATTTGTTCAAGACCTGGGAGGTGTGATGCCTTCAAAAGATAAGCAAAGGAAATCAAATTAGCATTTTCTTACAAATGGAGAGCTAGTGGGGATGTGTTATTAGCTATCTGGAGTCCTTCTGGTGAAGGTGTGAACTGTGTCTATGTAATGAGTCATAAAACCGGGTGTTAAGTTGAGTCCTAGTGTCAAAGTATTGAACATCCTAATAAGTTTGAATTCCCATATTTTTCTCTCCCTGTCATCCTCAAAATGACCTTTTAGTATTAAGACTTTTAAGTCTGTCACACAATGTCTAGTTGCAGAGAAATGTTTTCCCACAGGCGTGTCCATTTCATTCCTGATCGTATGTCTGTGTAGATTCATCCTTGTTTGTAGTTTTTGCATGGTTTCCCCAATATAGATAGCTCCAGGGCACATTGTATCATGTACACCACATTGGAGGATGTACATGAAAAGGAACCCATGACCTTATAGTCCTGATTTGTGTTTGGTACACGGACTGTATTTGTTGGTAATATGTGGGTACAAGTTTTGCATTTTTTGTTGTTACATGGGAATGTGCCAGTCACTGATGGTGACGAAAGGACACTTCTGACAAGGAGATTCCTTAAGTTAGGGGGCTGTTTGTAGGAGAGGAGTGGTAGTTCTGGGAATATGTCTTTCAATTTGTGGTCCCTGTGGAATATGGGTTGGAGATCAGCACCAATTTTCCTTAGGATGCTCATGTGGGGGTTGTATGTGACCACAAGAGGTACCCTGTTGTTGTCCTCTCTCAGTTTGTAATCCAGGAGGTTGCTTCTTGGGATTCTTGTAGCCCTGTGGATCTGTTCATCTATTACCAGTGGATGGTATCCTTGTTGTAGGAATGTATTCCTCAGAGATAGCAGCTGTAGTTCCCTGTCTTTACTGTCTGAACAGATCCGAATATATCTCAGAGCTTGACTGTAGATGATGGATTTTTTTGTGTGTCCTGGATGAAAGCTGTTCCATCTAAGGTATGCTGGACGTCCTGTGGGCTTATGGTAAATTGATGTTTGTATGGCGTTGTCCTTGATGTATATGGTCAAGTCCAGAAAATGTATTTGAGACTTTGAAAAGTTGAGGGTGAGCTTGATGGTTGGGTGGTATTTGTTGAAGTTATTGTGGAAGGTGAGCAGATCATCTTTTGAGCCTGTCCAGATTATTAGCAGATCATCAATGTAGCGGAAGTATGCAAGAGGTTTAATAGGGCAAGATGACAAAAACTCCTCCTCCAGTTTCGCCATAAATAGGTTGGCATATTGTGGGGACATTTTGCTTCCCATGGCGCTGCCCATGCACTGTTGGTATAAATTGTTCCCAAAAGAAAAATAGTTGTGATGAAGCACAAACCTGATGAATTGCAGTGTTGGTTCTGTGGCCAGATTGTTCTTTTGAAGGAAATATTTACATGCTGTGATTCCATCCTCATGAGGAATGTTGGAATAGAGAGACTCTACGTCCATGGTGGCTAGTATCGTGTCCCTTGGAAGTGGGCCCAGCGCTGACAATTTGCAAAGAATATCCGTGGTGTCCTGGATATAGCTGGGTGTGCTCCTCACCAAGGGTTTTAGAATGTTCTCCACCCAGCCGGAGATATTCTCAGTTAAAGTCCCAATACCAGAGATGATGGGCCTCCCAGGATTACCTTCTTTGTGTATTTTAGGCAACATGTAGAAGGTACCTGTTTTGGGATTGCCTGGTACTAGTTCCAGTAGTGAGGATGAAGTAGAATCAAATCCATTGATGATACGTGTTAGTTCCTCAGTGTATTGTTTGGTAGGATCTTCCTGAAGTGGAGTGTAGTATTTTATATCCAAGAGTTGTCTGTTTGCTTCCTGGATGTAATCTGTCGTGTTCATGATGACTATAGCTCCTCCTTTGTCCGCTGGTTTGATGATGATATTGTTGTTGGCTTTTAAGGATACACAGACATACGATCAGGAATGAAATGGGCACGCCTGTGGGAAAACATTTCTCTGGAACTGGACATTGTATGACAGACTTAAAAGTCTTAATACTAAAAGGTCATTTTAAGGATGACAGGGAGAGAAAAATATGGGAATTCAAACTTATTAGGATGTTCAATACTTTGACACTAGGACTCAACTTAACACCCGGTTTTATGACTCATTACATAGACACAGTTCACACCTTCACCAGAAGGACTCCAGATAGCTAATAACACATCCCCACTAGCTCTCCATTTGTAAGAAAATGCTAATTTGATTTCCTTTGCTTATCTTTTGAAGGCATCACACCTCCCAGGTCTTGAACAAATTTCCTACTATAGTAAGCATCTAATGTGTCTTTCTTATTATTCCAAATGTAATCTTGCCTGAAGAAGGAGCCTTGAGCTCTGAAAGCTAGCGAACATATAATTTTCTGGTTAGCCAATAAAGGTATCACCTTAAGAATGCTCTTGTCATAATTGGATGGAAAAGTATTCACATCCACATACAAGGAACAAATACCGCAACACCATGACCAGACCACATATTGCCACCACACAGTGACCGAATAATAGCACATACAAGGAACAAATACCGCCACACCATGACCATATATTACCATCACATAGTGTCTGAATACTACAATACTGATCAGTAAAAAAAAAAACACAATACTATCACCATAAGTGCCATTCTACACAGGAGATCTACAGTAATCACCGGTGACATTGTACACAGAAGCTCTGTATACAGTGTATAGTGTCAGTATACAAGTAACACTGACTCACCAGTGACGTCTCTAGGTGAAGTCCTTCATCTTTGCTTTTCATCTTTCATCCAGCATAGACCGCCATCACGTCTTCCTGCCAGGGCTCGTCTCTGCAGGAAATAACACAGTTATCTAGAGCTCCGATTGCAGAACACATTACTTATTTTTTTCCCAACTTCTAAACTACACCAGATGAAAAAAAAGGTGACATAGTGTCACTCTGCACAGTAACAGGACCTTCCCCCATTTAAAACAGTATACTCAAAAAAATAAAATACATCACTGCAGTAATAATATCCCTTAATTAGCCCCTATTGTAATAATATCCCCCATCCTGGCCCTGTGTGTCTCATTCCTGGCTTCAGCCATATGTTCTCCCATCCCGTCCTCATGAGTATCCATTCTGCCCCATATGATCTCCCCATCCTGCCCCATCTGTCTCCAACCCTGCCTCCATGTCTTTTATCCTGCCCACAGTGTCTCCAATTCTGCCACCAGTGCCTCCAATCCTGCCCCCAGTGTCTCCAATCATGCCCCCAGTGTCTCCAATCATGCCCCAGTGTCTCCAACCATGCCCCCCAGTGTCTCCAATCATGCCCCCAGTGTCTCCAATCATGCCCCCAGTGTCTCCAATCCTGCCCATTTTCCATCCTGCCCCCAGTGTCTCCAATCCTGCCCCTTCTCCATCCTGCCCCCAGTGTCTCCAATAATGCCTCCATGACTTTCATTCTGCCCCCAGTGTCTCCATTCTGGCCTCATGTCTTTCATTCAGCCCCCTGTCTGTATGTCCAATCCTGCCCCCAGTGTCTCCAATCCTGCCCCGTCTCCATCCTGCCCCCAGTGTCTCCAATCCTGCCCCATCTCCATCCTGCCCAGTCTCCGTGCTGATTCCTGCCCAGTCTCCATTCTGCCCCGTGTCCATTCTGATTCCTGCCCAGTCTCCATTCTGCCCCATCTCCATCCTGATTCCTGCCCAGTCTCCATTCTGCCCCGTCTCCATCCTGATTCCTGCCCCGTCTCCATGCTGATTCCTGCCCAGTCTCCATCCTTCCCCGTCCAGTCTCCATTCTGCCCCCAGTCCTGCCCCGTCTCCATTCTGCCCCCAGTCCTGCCCCGTCTCCATGCTGATTCCTGCCCTGTCTCCATCCTTATTCCTGCCCAGTCTCCATCCTTCCCCATCCAGTCTCCATTCTGCCCCCAGTCCTGCCCCATCTCCATTCTGCCCCCAGTCCTGCCCCGTCTTCATTCTGCCCATCTCCATTCTGCCCAGTCCTGCCCCATCTTCATTCAGCCCCCAGTCCTGCCCCATCTCCATTCAGCCCCCAGTCCTGCCCCGTCTCCATTCTGCCCCCAGTCCTGCCCCGTCTCCATTCTGCCCCCAGTCCTGCCCCATCTTTATTCTGCCCCCAGTCCTGCCCGTCTTCATTCTGCCCCCAGTCCTGCCCCGTCTTCATTCTGCCCCCAGTCCTGCCCCGTCTTCATTCTGCCCCCAGTCCTGCCCCGTGTTCATTCTGCCCCCAGTCCTGCCCCTGCCCCCAGTCTTGCCCCGTCTTCATTCAGCCCCCAGTCCTGCCCCGTCTTCATTCTGCCCCCAGTCCTGCCCCGTCTTCATTCTGCCCCCAGTCCTGCCCCGTCTTCATTCTGCCCTCAGTCCTGCCCCATCTTCATTCTGCCCCCAGTCCTGCCCCGTATTCATTCTGCCCCAGTCCTGCCCCGTCTTCATTCTGCCCCCAGTCCTGCCCCGTCTTCATTCTGCCCCAGTCCTGCCCCATCTTCATTCTGCCCCCAGTCCTGCCCCGTATTCATTCTGCCCCCAGTCCTGCCCCGTCTTCATTCTGCCCCCAGTCCTGCCCCGTGTTCATTCTGCCCCCAGTCCTGCCCCGTATTCATTCTGCCCCCAGTCCTGCCCCATCTTCATTCTGCCCCCAGTCCTTCCCCGTCTTCATTCTGCCCCCAGTCCTGCCCCGTCTTCATTCTGCCTCCAGTCCTGCCCCGTCTTCATTCTGCCGGGGCTCCGGCTTTGCCGCTTGCAACATTAAAAAAAAAAAACCTTTCTCCTTACCTTGCCGCGTTCTAGCGGCGAGGGATCCACACTGAAGAGAAAGCGCGCACTCGCCGGCAACTGACAATGACGTCAGGTGCCGGCGACGTGCGCGCTGACGTGAGCTGCCAGCCTCCGATTGGCTGGCAGCGTTAACTATTACCGTGCGGACCCGCACGGTAATAGAGTAACTGAACCTGAGTCCTGGACGCAGGTTCAGTTACTTGAGCGGCAGAATCCTGCCGCTGGGGGCGGGGCTGTGGGGCCCGATCGGTAGGTGACGGAGCCCGGTGCGGGCCCCCTCTGCTGATCGGGCCCCATACGCCAGTCAAGGCTGTAATGCCCTGATGGCGGCCCTGGCCGTAACAGCGCTTCTACGAACAGCGCAGCGGATCAGTCAGTCCGGCTGTATGGACCTATAATCAATACAGGCGTGCACGACGACGTGGAGCTTGGCGGGGATCATCAGGCTGCAGGATCTGCGACTGCTGGGCTCACAGCTCCCAGGCAGTCAGGTGAGAGCAGAGCGCGAATTAATGTACAACCGGCGTCAGACATGAGTGTGAATGGGGGTATGCTAGCGGGGGGGGGCGCTGGGGCTTGTTTCGGCATAATGCTGCGGGGCTTGAGCGAATTGTGGAGATGGTGGGAATCAGGGGTAGGCCAGGGTAAGGCTTCACCAGTGCAGGCGTGGTTAGGCAGCCCGGGGTCAGGAATCAGGGAAGGTAGCGGGTCCGCGGGTGCATCCAACACACCGTTAAAGGCAATGCTGGGGAGCTCTGGGAATGTAGTCGTGTCGGCAGCGTCAGAAGGTGGGACACAGAAACAAGTGTCTCAGTTAAATGATGGGAAGGACGATACTCAGAGGCTGGACAACACAGCAAAAGGCGAAGTGTACGTCTGTTTTGAGGGACCACTGGGGCTGCATTTAAAACAAGATGTGAGGGACAGGATTTGGAAAGGGGAATATATAGACATATTTTCATTGCTTCCTCTTAAACGTTTTAATCTGGATAGGATCAGAAAGGACAAATCAAAGAAAGAGGACGAGAATAAGAGGAGGTATAGGCTGATTCCTCGTACGTTTAATAATTGGCTACAGGCATTTGCAATCCTAGCCAGCATCATTGGGGGAAAAGCACCTGAAAATTGTTCAGCGCTATTTTGCTACATGGATACAATCGGGGAGGCTTACAGGGTATACGGGGGACAGGGTTGGCTCAGGTATGATGAGCAATTCCGTCAGCGTAAAGTTGCGAGGCTGGGCATTAGGTGGGATCACAAAGATATTGCTTTATGGATGAGGGTAACGGCCCCAAGTAGACCAGGCCAGGGGACACAGTCATTTCAAGGGGGCACCGGGGGCCAGGGACAGTCGGGGCACTCGGTGGCAGTACAAAAAGGGCTGTGCTTCTCGTTTAATGACGGAGCATGTAGATTTGGAGCAAAATGCAAATTTAAACACGAATGCTCCTCTTGTGGGGGTAGCCATGGGTTGTCAAGGTGTTTCAGGAGCAAAGGGCAAAAAAGGGTCAGACGGTAATGGAAAAAGGGGCGACACCAATACGCCTGGGAGAGATGGAATGGTTTTTCTAAGTAGATACCCTGATAAAGAAGCGGCACGGTTACTGAGGGAGGGTTTCAGGGATGGGTTCAGAATTCCTTTCGTGGATGTATCACTTAAGTTATCAACAAAAAACTTCAAATCGGCCAGAGAATACCCGGAGATAGTTTCTGAAAAATTAAACAAGGAAGTGTCCCTGGGAAGAATGTTTGGTCCATTTAAGGCCCCTCCAATCAGTAATTTAAGGGTTTCACCTTTGGGGGTTGTACCCAAAAAAGAGCCTAACAAGTTTTGACTGATACACCACCTTTCATTCCCAAAAGGCTCGTCAGTTAATGATGGTATTGATCCGCAAATGTGTTCGGTTTTGTACACGTCCTTTGATTCAGCAATGGTATTTGTTCGGGAATGTGGTAGAGGGGCACTGCTAGCAAAGACCGATATCGAGGCGGCTTTTCGTTTGTTACCAGTTCACCCCGACAGTATGCACTTGTTGGGATGTTTTTGGGATGGGGGTTTTTTCATTGATTGGTGTTTACCTATGGTGTGTTCGCTATCTTGTGTGTATTTCGAAACATTCAGCACGTTTTTGGAATGGACGGTCAAGGAAGTATCGGGATTGAGTTCATGTGCCCACTATTTAGATGATTTTTTGTTTGTTGGGGCACCACAGTCGAATGTTTGTGCAATACTGCTTCACACGATGGAACAGGTGGCGAGTAAGTTTGGGATTCCATTGGCGGCTGATAAAACGGTAGGCCCGGTTACTTCATTGAGTTTTTTAGGCATTGAAATCGGTTCAGTTGCGATGGAATGCAAGTTGCCCTTGGAAAAGTTGGTTGATTTGAGAGCGGTGGTAAGTCGGGCTTGCAACTCAAAGACGTTAACGTTGAAGGAAGTGCAATCGTTGCTAGGCAAGTTGAATTTCGCCTGTCGGATCATGCTGATGGGCAGGGCTTTTTGTCGTCGGCTGTCCCTGGCAACAGTAGGCATCAGGTCACCTACGCACTTTGTCAGACTTAAAAAAGATCTGAAGGACGATTAAAAAGTGTGGTCGATCTTTTTGGATTCGTGTAACGGAAGGTCTCTCTGGATTGCGCCGGTGGTGACGGCGGAGGTTCTTGGTATATTAGTGGATTCGTTGGGCGAAGAGGGTTTTGGTTTGTTTTTCCGCTGCGATTGGTTGGTAGAGAGGTGGCCTCAGGTTAGGAAAGAGGAAGCTTGGGTAGCTAATCCAGTGTTGCGCGAAGCTTTTCACATAGTGGCGGTGCTTTCTTTGTGGCCAGGGAGCGTCCGTGATAAAAAGATCTGTTTTGAATGCACGATGGAGGGGTCAGTAAAGGCTATCAATTCACTGTCGTCAGCAGATCAGCGGGTCCTGAGAGTGTTGCAGCAACTGGTGTGGATGGGCCTGACCCTGAATGTGTGGATTACTGCGTCGCTAAAACAGTGTGTAATGGTTTCCAACATGAAAGCTCTTTTGTGTTTACAACAGGATCGGGCACGAGGACTGAATCCTCAAGTGGAATCTGGGCGGATGATGCTTCCAGAGGCACTATGGAATCTACCATTGGGGCAGTGAGAGATCTGTTAATCAGATCTTTGGCATCTGGCACATGGGCCCATTACGTGAGGGCATGAAACATGTGGGAGGATTGGTCAAAAAATTTGGGTGGAGAATGTGGGGACGAGAGCAAATTACTGTTATTTTTAGGGCATCATTGGGAGGCAGGGTGGTCGGTTCCAAAAATTAGCACATTTTTATAGGCTATATCTTTTGGGTTTAAATTCAGGGGACTGCAAGATGTAACAAAGTTATTTTTGATCCTCCAAACAGTGAGAGGATGGAAAAAAGACTGGAAGGTGTTAGACAGAAGGAGGCCAGTATCATACGAGGTACTATTCATTTTGGGGAGGGAGCTGAAGGAAGTCTGTTTTTCTCCTTGGGAAATAGCGCTGTTTAGCCTGGCTTTTTCGCTAGCGTTTTTTTGGGCCTTTCGTCTGGGGGAACTAGTTAGTCCTTCCAGGTATAAAAAAGGGGGCTTTTAAATAAGGATGTGAGTCTGTATGAGGATAGGGTAGAGATTTTTATTTGGTCGTCTAAAACTGATACAGAAGGGAAGGGCTGTTTGGTAATATTGTTTGAAATAAAAGGCTCTCCTCTACGCCCAGTTAGTAATATGAAAAGATTCTCAAAAAATGGGGGCCTCGGGTCCAATCCGTTGTTGATACATGAAGACGGGTCATTTTTATCCCGTTTCCAATTTGTGACAATTTTTAAGCGTTGTCTAGTAAGCGGGGGCATTTCACCAGAAAGGTACAGCGGGCACTAGAGTTGAGCGAAACAGGTCGGTCAGTATCAAAAGTCGCCGACTTTCGCCAAAGTCGGGTTTCGTTAACCGAAACATGACCATAGCGTGCAGTCGGCCATGCGTTTGGCAAAACGAGCGCCAAAGTCGATTTTCACATAATGCTTTCAGGCGCCTTTCTTCAGCCAATGAACAAGGACGTACACTGTGGGCAACGAAATGACATGTGCAGCGTCCACCACCATCTTAGAGAAGGTCATTGCACTGATTGGCTTGCTTTGGGGGGAGTCATAGTGTCTATAAAAGCCCTGAGCGCCGTCCTCCATTTTACTTCTGCCGATCTTAACAGAAGGGAGAGGTTGCTGTCGCTGTTTATCAGTAGGGAGAGAGTTAGGGCTGGAAAGAGAAGTTCTTCTGTGCTTGTGCTGATAGCAATTGTGCTGTACAGTTAGCGTGCAGTGACAGGGGAGGATTTTCTTGTGTGCAGCAGCGCTGGTTATTAGGCTGCCTGATAGATGTACTGCTGTGTGTACACTGCTGTGCAGACTGCTTTTTACACAGCACTAATACTGTACGCTCCTCACACACTACCGTGTACTGGCTGGTATCACGGACAAATACATGCTGACTAGCTGTGTGTGACTCCGGAAATATATACGGAGATTTCAATTTTCCCCTACACTGTATACAGCTGTATGCTTCTGATACAGTACAGTTTTTCTGCTTTTTGAATTACGGTCAAATCCATACTGAGTGAGCGTCTGTGTGTTACTCCGGAAATATATACGGAGATTTCAATTTTCCCCTACACTGTATGTAGCTGTACGCTTCTGAGACAGTACCGTTTTTCTGCTTTTTGAATTACGGTCAAATCCATATTGAGTGAGCGTCTCTGTGTTACTCCGGAAATATATATGGAGATTTCAATTTTCCCCTACACTGTATACAGCTGTATGCTTCTGATACAGTACCGTTTTTCTGCTCTTTGTATTACGGTCAAATCCGTACTGAGTGAGCGTCTCTGTGTGACTCCGGAAAAATATACGGAGATTTCAATTTTCCCCTACACTGTATACAGCTGTACGCTTCTGATACAGTACTGTTTTTCTGCTTTTTGAATTACGGTCAAATCCATATTGAGTGAGCGTCTCTGTGTTACTCCGGAAATATATACGAAGATTTCAATTTTCCCCTACACTGTATACAGCTGTACGCTTCTGAGACAGTACCGTATATCTGCTCTTTGTATTACTGTCAAATCCATACTGTGGATACGTCAAATCTGTGTGACTCCGGAAATGTATATGAAGATTTCAATTTTCCTCTACACTGTATACAGCTGTACGCTTCTGAGACAGTACCGTTTTTCTGCTTTTTGAATTACGGTCAAATCCATACTGAGTGAGCGTCTCTGTGTGACTCCGGAAATATATACGGAGATTTCAATTTTACCCTACACTGTATACAGCTGTATGCTTCTGATCAGTACCGTATATCTGCTCTTTGTATTACGGTCAAATCCATACTGAGTGAGCGTCTCTGTGTGACTCAGGAAATATATACAGAGATTTCAATTTTCCCCTTCAATGTATACAGCTGTACGCTTCTGATCAGTACCATATATCTACTCTTTGTATTACGGTCAAATCCATACCGAGTGAGCGTCTGTGTGTGACTCCGGAAATATATACGGAGATTTAAATTTTCCACTACACCGTATACAGCTGTACGCTCCTCATACAGTACCATATATCTGCTGGTATTTTTGTTACATTTTCCAAAATAGAGGAAGTATGGTGGAAGAGGCCGTGGACATGGGCGGGGGGGGCCAGCTGGTTCTGATGGTGGTGGTGGTGCATCTGCTGGTAGTGCCAAAAGCACAATAGGACCTAAGGCAGGAGGTGTTGAGCCTGCATCATCGTCTGGCTCCAGAAGGCCTGGAAGGCTCCCTTTTCTGGGAGTAGGTAAACCGCTTTTAAAGCCGGAGCATCAGGAACAGGTTTTGGCTTACATTGCCGAAACAGCCTCTAGCTCTATCACCTCCTCTTCTGAAGTTTCAAAAAATGCAAGCACTAAGTCATCAGTGCAGGCTCCTGGTCAGTAGAGTTGAGCGAAACAGGTCGGTCAATTTAAAAAAAGACCGACTTTCGCCATATCGTGAGGTCGTCCACATGTTCGGCGATCCGAGCGCCAAAGTCGGTTTTCCCATAATGCTTGAAGGGCCTTTTCTCATCCAATGAGCAAGGACGCAGATTGTGGGCAATGCGATGACATGGGCACCGGCCAGCACCATCTTAGAGAAGGGCATTGCAGTGATTGGCTTGCTTTGTGTGGCGTCACAGTGCCTATTAAAGCACTCACCGCCGACCGCCATTTTACTTCTGCCGATCTTAGCGTAGGGAGAGGTTGCTGATGCTGGTTCTCAGCAGGGAGAGCGTTAGGCAGGAAAAAAACTATAATTCAGTGCTTGTGCTGATAGCGATTAGCTGTACAGTTACTGTGCAGTGACAGGGGAGGATTTTGGTGTGTGCAGCAGCGCTGGTTCTTAGGCTGCCTGCCAGTGACAGGGGAGGAATTGCTTGTGTGGAGCAGCAGAGCTGATTATTAGGCTGCCTGCCAGTGAGAGCGGAGGAATTTCTTGTGTGCAGCAGCAGAGCTGATTATTAGGCTGCCTGCCACTGAGAGGGGAGAAATTGCTTGTGTGCAGCAGCAGAGCTGATTATTAGGCTGCCTGCCAGTGAGAGGGGAGAAATTTCATGTGTGCAGCAGCAGAGCTGATTATTAGGCTGTCTGCTATCTGTATTGCTGTATGTACCCTGCTGTGCAGACTGCTTTTAATACAGCACCTACACAGCACTAATACTTTAATTTTTTTCTGCACACTTACCGAGCGTTAATTTTTTCCCACACCGTATATACTGTATGCTCCTCACACTACCCTGTACCGGCTGGTATCACAGACAAATACATGCTGGCTGTGTGTGACTCCGGAATTACGGAGATTTCAATTTTCCCTAAAACCAAATACAGCTGGTATCTTCTGATACAGTACCGTTTTTCTCCATTCTGTATTACGGTCAAATCCGTACTGAGAGAGCGTCTCTGTGTTACTCCGGAAATATATACGGAGATTTAAAATTAACCCAACACTGTATACAGCTGTACGCTACTGATACAGTACAGTTTTTCTCCTTTTCATATTCTGGTGTTATCCCTACTGAGCCTGTGAGCGTCTGTGTTACTCCTCAAATATATATGGAGATTTAAAATTACCCCAACACTGTATACAGCTGTACGCTACAGATACAGTTCACTTTTTCTCCTTTTCATATTCTGGTGTTATCCCTACTGAGCCTGTGACAGTGTGTGTTACTCCTTAAATATATACGGAGATTTAAAATTACCCCAACACTGTATACAGCTGTACGCTACTGATACAGTACAGTTTTTCTCCTTTTCATATTCTGGTGTTATCCCTACTGAGCCTGTGACGTGTGTGTTACTCCTGAAATATATACGGAGATTTAAAATTACCCCAACACTGTATACAGCTGTATGCTACTGATACAGTACACTTTTTCTCCTTTTCATATTCTGGTGTTATCTATACTAAGCCTGTGAGCGTGTGTGTTACTCCTCAAATATACACAGAGATTTAAAATTAACCCAGCACTGTATACAGCTGTACGCTACTGATACAGTACACTTTTTATGCTTTTCATATTCTGGTGTTATCCATTCTGAGGCTGTGACCGTGTGTGTTACTCCTCAAATATATACGGAGATTTAAAATTAACCCAGCACTAGAGATGAGCGACTTTCCCTTTTTTTGGGTCGAGTCGGGTTTCACGAAACCCAACTTTCGCAAAAGTCGTATAAGGACCACGGCACTCTGGTGAAGAGATGGTGGTGCCTAAGTCAGGTATCCAACCAAAGTATAGAATAATAATGAACTTGGCACTCGACAATTGAAGCAAGTGAACAATTTTATTCTGGCATCCAAACAGACAGAATTTTATTTTAAACGTTATACCTCTACTATAACCAAATCACACATGATTGGTAGGTCTCTGTCTAAGGCAGCTGTGACAGTGTCCTTTCCTGTTAAATGCTGTGATTAAACACAGTTTTACATATCATCTTGTCCTTGATACATCCAGAAATAGGAGTCTTCTTGATACAGCCTCCTCACCAGCTAATTGTCATTGGCAGTATTTTCTGAAGAAAGTCCAGGGTTGGATTGAAAATGTTTAAAATAAACTTCTGTCTGTTTGGATGCCAGAATAAAATTGTTCACTTGCTTCAATTGTCGAGTGCCAAGTTCATTATTATTCTATTTTGCAAAAGTCGGGTCGAACGAAATCGGCCGACTATCGGGAAAAGTTAAGGGACCGACTGAAACTCGAAACCCAATGCAAGTCAATGGGAAGCAAAGTTGGTAGGGAGTGGAGGACAGTAAACACACCTACAGTGCCCATTTGAATGGCAACAACATCAATTCTTATTAAGCTTGGCAACCTTAATTTACTTTATAATAATATTTACGCATTGAAAACTGGGGTTATTTGGCTAAAGTTGTGGGGGGGTAGGGCTGGCTCCAGGTTTTCGTGGGCCCCGGGCGAAAGAGTGTCAGTGGGCCCCTTTAACACATACCACAATTCATGATGGTCCGATACGGCACAGAAATATAGGTAAAGTACAATGACAAATACTTCACTTCTTACATTACATGACTGATATCTATTTTAAATTCTACAATAGCTCAAAAACCGGACAGTATATTCCTCCATACAGAATTATGGCCACCACATAGTGCGCCATACAGAATAATGAGCCCCATATATTGCTCCATACATAATTGGTCCCATATGTGCCCCATATGATTTTCCAAACCTTATATGATGCCCCATAAATAATGAACCCCATATGATTCTCCAGTATATGATGGGACCCATGGATGATGCTCCAGTGTCTTATGGGCCAAAATAATGCTCCATATATAATGGGCCCCATTATTAATGATCCAGTGTATAATGGGCCCCGTGAATGCTGCTCCAGTGTCTGATGTCCCCCATTTACAATGCTCCAGTATATGATGGCCCATGGATGCTACTCCATTGTCTTATGGGCCAAAATCAATGCTCCATATATAATGGGCCCCATTATTAATGCTCCAGTGTATAATGGGCCCTGTAAATGATGCTCCAGTGTCTGATGTCCCCCATTTACAATGCTCCAGTATATGATAGGCCCCATGGATGCTGCTCCATTGTCTTATGAGCCAAAGAATGCTCCATATATAATTGGCCCCATTAAATGTTCAAGGTATAATGGTCCCTGTAAATGCTGCTCCAGTGTCTGATCGCCCCATTTAAATGCTCCAGTATATGATGGGCCCCATGGATGATGCTCCATGTCTTATGAGCCAAAAGAATGCTCCATATATAATGGGCCCCGTATATGCTGCTCAGTGTTTGTCCCCTTACAATGCTCCAGTATATGATGGCCCCATAGAATGCTCCAGTCTTATGGGCCAAAGAGATGCTCCATTTTAATTGGCCCATTAATGTTCAAGTATAATGGGCCCCGTAAATGCTGCTCCAGTGTCTGTGTCCCCATTTAGAATGCTCCAAAACTGATGGGCCCCATGGATGATGCTCCAGTGTCTTATGGCCAAAAGAATGCTCCATATATAATGGCCCCATTAATGTTCAAGGGTATAATGGGCCCCGTAAATGCTGCTCCAGTGTCTGATCTGCCCCATTTAGAATGCTCCAGTATATGATGTGCCCCATGGATGATGCTCCAGTGTCTTATGGGCCAAAAGAATGCTCCATATATAATAGGCCCCATTAATATGTACAGTGTATAATGGGCCCCATAAATGCTGCTCCGTGTCTGAGTCCCCCATTTAAATACTCCAGTATATAAATGCCCCATGGATGCTGCTCCAGTGTTTGATGCCCAAATTTAGAATGCTCCAGTATATAATGGGCCCCATGATATGCTCCAGTGTCTTATGGGCAAAATGCTGCTCCTATATAATGGGCCCCCAATTATTAATGACTCCATGTATAATGGCCCCTATATGCTGCTCCAGTGTCTGATGTCCCCCATTTACAATGCTCCAGTATATAATGGGCCCCATGGATGCTGCTCCATTGTCTTATGGGCCAAAATCATGCTCCATATATAATGGGCCCCATTATTAATGATCCAGTGTATAATGGGCCTCGTGAATGCTGCTCAAGTGTCTGATGTCCCCCATTTACAATGCTCCAGTATATGATGGGCCCCATGGATGCTGCTCTATTGTTTTATGGGCCAAAAGAATGCTCCATATATAATGGGCCCCATTAATGTTCAAGGGTATAATGGGCCCCACAAATGCTGCTCCAGTGTCTGATCTGCCCCATTTAGAATGCTCCAATACATGATGTTCTCCATGGATGATGCTCCAGTGTCTTATTGGCCAAAAGAATGCTCCATATATAATAGGCCCCATTAATGTTCAAGGGTATAATGGGCCCCAAAAATGCTGCTCCAGTGTCTGATCTGCCCCATTTAGAATGCTCCAGTATATGAAGTGCCCCATGGATGATGCTCCAGTGTCTTGTGGGCCAAAAGAATGCTCCATATATAATGGGCCCCATTAATGTTCAAGGGTATAATGGGCTCCGTAAATGCTGCTCCAGTGTCTGATGTCCCCCATTTACAATGCTCCAGTATATGATGGGCCCCATGGATGCTGCTCCATTGTCTTATGGGCCAAAATAATGCTTCATTTATAATGGGCCACATTATTAATGATCCAGAGTAAAATGCTCCCCATATATTCCTCCAAACATTACAAAAAATGAAATACCTCTCCTCGCTGTGCACTGCTCTACTCTGGACTCCTCAGCGTCGCCATCTTACAGCTCTCTGCACTTGGACTGTTTAGGCAGAGGGAGTACAGACGTGACGTCATTGCGCTCTGTAACCTGAATGTTACGGTCAGGAAACGCGGAAGATGTCACAGCAGTGGAGCATGGAGAGGTAAGTATTGCAAGTGCTGGGGCCCTTAGCAAGCAGAGGGGGCAGACTCGTGGGCGACGGCTCTGGCACAGGGCCCCTCATAGTACGCCGGTGTGTCTGATGGTGAGTGGCCCATCCAAGCATCAGAGACAAATTTTTGTACTATGTGGGGCCCTGTGCTAGTGCCGTCGTCCACGAGTCGGCCCTCCCACCTGCTCAGGGAACCGGCACTTGCCCGGGTGCGCCAGGTGCTGACGCCGGCCCTGGGGGGGGGATTTGTAGGTTTTGTAGTCCGTCCACGCTTGCAAGTGTGTGGCACCCCAGGAGCTTGGTTGCCACAGTGACCTTGTGTAATGTATGTAGTACAGTTCATATAGCGTCTTGTGCTTGGGTGCGATGAAAATACATGAGACACAGGTTTGATATAGAAAGTCTTGTATTACTTCATACAAGTTGGCAAAAATAGTCACACAGTTTGCAGACACAGAAGCAGGAGACACAGCAGGCCAGAGTAATCTAAGCTCAGCAATCACTCTCCACAACAGGTTCAGGATCTTCTTCTCTGTTACCGTAAGTCCATGCAAACGTGGGTCTTTCAAAGAGCAGGGTTCAGAGTCCACAAGTGCTTCAGAGTTCCTCAGTAGGAATAGCTGGAGTACAAGGTCCAAGGCTTTAGGAGTCAGGTCACAGGTTCACTGCAGGCTAGATTCTGAAGCACTGATTGCTCAGCTGTGGCTGCTTAAGAAGCAAAAGGAGAGAATCAGGGCGGGAACATGCAAGCTGGAAACTCCATTTTGACTGAGGGCAAGATAGCTGCAGCAAGACAGAAAGTAAAATGGCTGACGAACAAACTGAGTTTCAGGAACATGTACACAGAACCTTACATTACTCCCCCCTTAGGGACAACCTCCGGATGACCTCAGGCCAGGCTTGTGTGGGTACCTCTGATGAAACTGACGGAGCAAGCGAGGAGCATTAACGTTATTGACTGGTTCCCATGAGTTGTCCTCCACTGGGTAGCCCTGCCATTTAATCAGATATTGTAACTGATTTCTATACAACCTGGAATCTAAAATCCTTTCCACCACAAATTCTTCCTGACCATCGACTAGCACTGGGTCAGGGCAAGGAGAAGAACGTCCAGGAAACGTATTGGGTGTCGCAGCCTTTAGTAAGGATACATGAAAGACAGGGTGAATTCTCATAGTTCTGGGCAGTTGAAGACGACAAGCAACGGCACTTATAATTTTACTGATTTATAGGGTCCAATGTACTTATGTCCCAACTTAGACGATGGAATCCTTAACTTAAGATTTCTGGTTGACAGCCAGACCAAGTCTCCTACCTTGAAAGCTGGTGCAGGTTTACGAAATTTATCTGCTGCTTTCTTGTACCTTTCCTGAGCCGATTCCAGATTCTCCTTTAGAAGATCCATATTCTTCTGTAAAGACGTGATTCTTTCAGCCACTGCTGGTAAAGGCGTTTCTATGGGAAATCGTGGTAGAATGTTAGGATGATAACCTAGATTAGAGTAAAAAGGAGACTGCTTAGTGGAGGCACTCTGAGAGTTGTTATACGAGAACTCAGCTAATGGAAGTAGATCCACCCAATCATCCTGTAGGTGGCAGATAAAGCAGCGGAGATACTGCTCCAGGGTTTGATTGGTTCGTTCGGTCTGTCCATTAGTCTGGGGATGAAAAGCAGAAGAAAGGTTTACTTTAATGTCCAATGCTGCACAGAAATTTTGCCAAAACCTAGAAGTGAATTGCACCCCTCGATCCGAAATAACCTCATCCGGTACTCCATGTAAGCGAAACACATCTTTAATCATCAAATCTGATGTCTGTTTTGCAGTGGGTAAGCCGACACAAGGGATAAAATGAGCTGCCTTTGTTAGACGGTCAACCACCACTAGAATGGTGTTCTTCCCTTGAGAGGTTGGTAACTCCACAATGAAGTCCATAGAAATGGATCCCCACGGGCGGGACGGGGTGGGAAGAGGCTGTAACAGACCAGTTGGTGAGGAGCGAGGTGTTTTGCATCTTGCACAGACTTCACATGAAGTGACATAGTTTAAAACATCCTTCCTGCAAGTGGGCCACCAAAAGAAACGAGAGAGAAATTCCTGTGTCTTTAGAATTCCTCTATGCCCAGCTATCTTGGAATCGTGAATGAGTTGCAATACTCTCAATCTGACTGTTTCAGGAATATACAGGCGTTGTCCCTGAATCCACACACCATTCTTAAAGACAAGACTTACGTCCCTTGGGGGTTGTGCCAAAAAGGAATCCGCATGGTATGCTTCCTTGATGTCCTTAAGTAGGTCTTGATTATGAATTACTCCTAGGAATCTAGAGTCAGGAAGAATAGTCTTAGGAGGAGTAACTGGACGTGTCTCTGCTGAGTAAATCCTAGAGAGTGCATCAGCCTTTCCATTGCGCGATCCTGGTCTATAAGAAATGATAAAATTAAATTGGTTTAAGAAAAGATTCCAGCGAGCCTGGCGAGGAGTCAGGCACTTAGCCGACCTGATAAACTCAAGGTTACGATGGTCTGTCAGGACGACTATTTGCTGTGCAGCTCCCTGAAGAAGGTGTCTCCATTCTTTGAAGGCGGCAATAATGGCCAACAACTCTCTATTGCCCACATCGTAGTTCCTCTCAGCCGAAGACAACTGCTGGGAAAAGAAGGCACAGGGATGCAAGACATTCTTCTCACCTGTTCTCTGAGAGAGTATAGCTCCAACGGCACAGTCTGAAGCATCCACCACTATTATGAAGGCAAGCTCGGGGTTGGGATGTACTAAGATAGGTGCGGTGGTAAATTTATCTTTTAGACGGGAAAATGCTTCCTGGGCTTGGGGAGTCCAGGAGAACCTAGACTCTTTCCGGGTAAGTTGGGTGATAGGTGACACTACCTCAGAGAAATTTCTAATGAAACGTCTATAGAAGTTGGCAAACCCGATGAAGCGCTGTACCTCCTTCACATTTCTAGGACTTGGCCAATCCTTGATGGCTTGGGTTTTGCTTCCATCCATACTAATTCCTTGTGTAGACAGTACATACCCCAGAAATTGAATTTCGGTCCTATGGAATTCACACTTTTCAAGTTTGATGTAAAGATGATTTTGTCTTAGACGTTCCAAGACCATTCTCACATGTCCATGATGTTCCTCTGTGGAGTTAGAAAAAATTAGAATATCATCCAAATAAATTACCACGAATGTATCTAGGAGATCCCTGAAGATGTCATTCACCAAGTGTTGGAAAGTGGCTGGGGCGGTACTCAGACCAAAAGGCATAACTAGATAAAGTGTCCATAGCGTGACCTGAATGCAGTCTTCCATTCATCCCCAGGTCTAATACGGACTAAGTTATAGGCCCCACGAAGATCTAGTTTAGAAAAAATTTTGGCATGTCGGACTCTCTCCAATAACTCAGGGATTAAAGGCAATGGATAACGGTTTCTAATAGTAACCTTATTGAGTTCCCTATAGTTTACGCATGGTCTCAGAGATCCATCTTTCTTCTTTACAAAGAAGATGGGTGCACCTGCAGGAGATGAAGAGGGGCGTATGAAGCCCTTGGCTAGATTTTCATCTATGTAATCCTTTAAAGCCTTTAGCTCGGGCCCCGCCAGGGGGTAGATCTTACCAAAAGGTATCTCTGCTCCAGGCAATAATTCAATTGGACAATCATATGGACGGTGAGGAGGAAGCTGGTCAGCGTTCTTCTTGTCACATAAATCCACATAGTCCTGGTATACAGCTGGTAGTTCAGGGACTGACATGGTTCCTTTAGGAACAGAGCAAGCTGAAACTTTTGGACTCATCTGTTTCTCTGGAAAGTGTAATTCCTTGGTCTCCCAGTTAATGGTAGGATTCTGAGCCTGCAGCCATGGTAGCCCTAGAATAATGGGAAAGTGGGGAGAAGAGATAAGCATAAAGGACAGTTTCTCTTGATGATCTTTACCCATAAGAACCCTCAAAGGCTCTGTTTCCTGATCCACTAGTCCAGAGGTCAGCAGGGAGCCATCCACAGTTTCCATCTGTACTGGAGTAGCCTTCTTCACTGAACGTATCCCCTGTTTCAGAGCAAAGGAGACATCCATAAAATTTCCACTTGCCCCTGAGTCGATCATAGCAGAGCTAGACACCCAAGCTGAGTCAACCCAGAGTTTGATGGAAAGAAAGCAATGAGAATTGTTTTTCTTACAACTCAGCTGGGACACCGCTGAGGAAACTTGAAAAATGGCAGCGTTTACACAGTCAACGTCCTCAGAGGTAACGGAGTTTAAGTCCGAGAAATCAAGATCTGTTGCTGCAGATCTCTCTGGAGCCTGAGGCTCGGACCTGACAGATCCCCTCTCGCAACACTCACAATGAATGAGTGCTGCAGTAGTCTTACGAGAACGGCTGGGGCAGTTTATAATGAAGTGCCCTGACTTACCACAATAGAAACATAGATTCTCCTTAAAACGATGTTCCTTGCGTGCATTACTAACCCGTCGTTGTAAAGAGTCTACCTGCATGGGTTCAGGTTCAGGTTCCCGTGTAATCCTACTCAAAGGTTCCTTAGCTGGAGAGGAAGGTAGGAAAAGGTTAGTGCGATTGCTTTCGAACCATCTCTCTTGCCTGCGTTCAGTCAGACGAGTATCAATACGGATGCAGTAGTTAATAAAGTCACCTAACGCAGTGGGAGGGTCGGCACGAGCAAGTTCATCCTTAATCAGTGGAGATAACCCCTTTCGAAAAATAGATTTTTTGGCGGAACTGTCCCAGGTGGTATCAAGGGCCCATCTCCTGAAATCCAAGGCATATTCAGCTACTGAGTGCTTACCTTGGTGCAAAGCTAACATGGCTGCTTCAGCTGTTGCACCTCGATTGGGGTCATCAAACGCCTGCCCCATGGCTGAAATAAAAGCATCAAGGTGATTCAAACAATCATCCTCAGTCTCAATCAGAGGGTTTGCCCACATCAAAGCCTTGTTGGTAAGCAACATAATTATAGTAAGCACCTTAGATCGTTCAGTGGGAAATTGTGAAGCATGTGCAGAAAAAAAAAGATTGCATTGATTAATAAATCCCCTGAATTTCTCACGTTCACCGCCAAAACGAAAAGGGGGCAACTTGGGAATCCCAGAACTCGGGGCTACGGCAGGAGCCTGGACTCGCTCTTCTAGAACCTCAATCCTGGCTCGCAAATCCTGGGCAGTCTGTCCAAACACTTGCAAATTGTGATTAGTGAGGTCCTGTAGGCTTGAAAAACGGTCTTTATATTCTGCAAATCTGCAAGGATATTATCAGTCACTCCGCAAAGTTCCTTTATGCGGGCCTCCATTTTCCAGATCTTTTAAGACAGGAGTACTGGAAGAAGAGGAGAGGAGAAAAAAAAAACAATAGTGTTTACCTGTGGTAACACTGCAGAGAGAAAAAAAATTAAGGGAACTGCTCACCTGGAATGGTTGTGAGAAGTCACAACCACTATCATCACAGAAAGTTCACCCGGACATCTGATATCCACAGTTACAGCAGACAAAAAAGAGAAAAGAAAAAAAAAAAAAAAACAATAGTGTTTACCTGTGGTAACACTGCAGAAAAAAAAACATTTAAGGGAATTGCTCACCTGGAATGGTTGTGAGAAGTCACAACCACTGTCATCACAGAAAGTACAACCGGACATCCGATATCCACAGTTACAGCAGACACAGCCTTTCCAGACCCAGCAGACACTAACGTTTTGGCTTCAGAATCTTGTAATGTATGTAGTACAGTTCATATAGCGTCTTGTGCTTGGGTGCGATGAAAATACATGAGACACAGGTTTGATATAGAAAGTCTTGTATTACTTCATACAAGTTGGCAAAAATAGTCACACAGTTTGCAGACACAGAAGCAGGAGACACAGCAGGCCAGAGTAATCTAAGCTCAGCAATCACTCTCCACAACAGGTTCAGGATCTTCTTCTCTGTTACCGTAAGTCCATGCAAACGTGGGTCTTTCAAAGAGCAGGGTTCAGAGTCCACAAGTGCTTCAGAGTTCCTCAGTAGGAATAGCTGGAGTACAAGGTCCAAGGCTTTAGGAGTCAGGTCACAGGTTCACTGCAGGCTAGATTCTGAAGCACTGATTGCTCAGCTGTGGCTGCTTAAGAAGCAAAAGGAGAGAATCAGGGCGGGAACATGCAAGCTGGAAACTCCATTTTGACTGAGGGCAAGATAGCTGCAGCAAGACAGAAAGTAAAATGGCTGACGAACAAACTGAGTTTCAGGAACATGTACACAGAACCTTACACCTTGCCTCCCTCCAGGGGGGAGTGATGTCATGCCTGAAAGCAAGGAAGGATCCCTTTAACAGGTAACACAGCATACAACACGTTTCCTACTCCGGACCAGAAGGGGGAGCTCCAACACCTGATTTCAGGAGAGCTCCTCGAGAACATTCTGGCTGGGGGAGGAGTTAGTGAGTGTGGCTGGAGGGACAGAAGACGAGAGACGTGTGGAGACAAGCTTGGGAAAAGAGGGGCTATAGAGAGCTCACCCCCAGGTCGGAGCGCCAGAAACCGGACCCCCGGAGTCCGAGGCTGAGTGGGTAAACTAAAGTCCCAGCAGCAGAATCCGGAGGGCAGGAGACAGCAGGTTCTCTGCCCCAACTAATACTCTACTACACAGCAGCAGCACATGTGAGCTGGAGACTCCATAAGTGAGTGATTCCTGAAGCAGGTTATAGCTGCCTGTTATGAGAGTGAAGTTCTACCTAGACATGAGACAGAGAGAGGAACTTGGACGGAGCTTATAGCAGCCAGTGCCTAAGAGAATAGCGCTAGAAAAGAGACCTCACATCCCACCTGAAGTAAGGGGATTCCAAATTGCTTTCAGGCCGACCGACTCCAGCACCATCTGTACTCAGTGCCCTGGACACTTCACCTGCAAAAACTGTGAGTAAAGCTTTGTAAACTGCATCTGACTGTGTCTCCTCAAGTCCTTTTTGCAAAACACACTCCACTCTGCTACATCTTTCAGCACCATTACTTTCTATACCATCTCTCTGCCCTAAGACAAGCTTGACTTGTGGGAAGCTATTCTAACTCTGCTGCATCACACCATCTGTCCCAGAGGATCTGAACTGCAGCGCTGACCAGAAACCACATGTGGCATCATGAATGCCTTACTACAACCACTATCATCCCCTGTACATATTCCCCTTTTATTGGACGCCCAGGGCCACGGACCAGGTCACTGCCGCTGTGACACATCCCCTTTAAGACACTGGCCCGGTACCGAGTATCCCACTGCCCTGGCGGGCTATCCAAGTGCATGTTCATGAAATGTCTAAGCATGCAACTGGTATTAAAATTTCTGAGATTTTTACCTCGGCTAAAGGTCCTTCCACACTGTTTACAGATAACCTTTGCCTCATCATTAAGATTTCGGTCCAAAAAGTGCCACACTGGACTTTTCCTACTATGGTATCAATTTTCAGGGCTTGCAACTGTGCAAATTTGACCGTCTGGCCAAGCTGTCCTGCAACTCTCTTTTTGTTTTTTAACACCTTTTTGGACTGCTACGGCCAGCCAGATAACCACTGCTGCGATGTCGATGCCTGCTGCGGATTCTTCTCCTCTTCTGAGCTTTTTCCAGTGGCACCCTCTTCCCCAAATGGATGCCAATCCGGGTCAACAACTGGGTCATCCATCACCTCCTCTTCAATGTAATCTGGGGCACCTGAGTTTCATCAGGGTCAGATTCTGGCTCAGTAGACTGCGAGGGAAATGTAGTGCTCTGGGTGAATGTACCAGCAGAATCATCTAGCAGTGACTGTGCATCATGATGTGCACTCCATCTCTGATTCATGTTGGACTGAGGAATTGAGGATTTGACTTGATAACCCAGGCATGGTATGTGAAAAGAGCTCCATGGAGTAATCTGTAGTGTCTGCTGCGGCATCCTTCACTTTTGGTGGGGGTGAAGCACACAAGGAAAGTTGTTGTTCCTGACCGGGAGCCAGCACTGACGACTCAGTCCTTGCATTTTTTGAAACTTCAGAAAAGGAGGCGATATACAAAATAATGGAAACACCTAACGTTTTGGCATCATCATCTTCGAACATGTTATAAACATGCAAACCGTGATATATGGTAATGTTTTGTAGTTGATTATTTGTGTTATGTCATATGTGTATGTAAATTAACTGTTTGTTTTGCATAATTGTAAGAACATTGATGAGAAACTGATACCAATGGCAGACCTCTCGGATTTTCAAAGAGGCCACATTGTTGGTGCTCGGATGGCCGGCGCTAGTGTAACCAAAAGTGCCCGAATGCTTGGTGTGTCAAGAGGTACTGTCTCCAAAGTAATGACTGCGTTTGAAAGAGAAGGAAAAAAAGCAACTGAAAAAGAAAAGAAAGGTACATTTCATAGAAGATGAAAATATACATGAGAGCATACTACAAGCATATGAATCCGCTGGAGAGGAAGATTCTATAGATTCTCAGCGGGAGGATATTGAACAGTCACCCATTGGAAAGTGAAAATCCCCCCCTTCTTCTCATCCCATATTTGACGCTACTCTGGCTGCCTGGAAAACATTTGCTAAACAGAAAAGAGGTACTAATAAATTAAACTTCCTTAAAAATCTCCCTCTCCACTTAATCTGCTCCCTATACCATACAGTCATCGAGTCCATTTTGGCTGAACATGACGTTAAAAAAATCAAGGATTTGGTCAGTGAATCTAGTCTTATCCCTTTCTCCCAAATCAAAGATAAAATTTAAAGTCTCCTCTTCTTCATTCCTCCAGTATCTCATGTTGAAGGATTTGATTGTGCTATTTCTTGCCTCTAAACCAAGCCTTTCTGAGCCTGCCCCCAACCTTATTACCAACGTTAATTGTAAAAATTTTTGGAGCACCTCTTACATTTATATGTGGCTCAATAAAAGTCATATATTCATCAAGGCCTATAACTTACTGAAATGGGAACAAGAGTTACATATATCCCCAAGTCTGCAAGAATGGGAACAGGCTTGTTTTATTTCCTACTCCGCTTCTATCTGTATGTCGCTCCAAGAAACTCACTATTAAATACTAACGCGTTGGTATTACACTCCAGCCCGACTCTCTCGGATTAATTCAGAACACTCCTCGTCCTGCTGGAGAGGTTGTGGCCAATATGGCAGTTTGCTTCATATACTCTGGTACTGTCCCCATATTAGGCCTCTTTGGAAAAATAGTGCGTCTCTAATTAATTAATTCATTACTCACAAAATCCATTACTCTATCTCCGCAACTAGCTCTTTTATCCTTAGACTCGGAGGGCATTGCTCATTCCTCTATTCCCTTAGTGGTACATGTTCTTCTAGTAGTTAGGCAACTAATTGCCTTCCATTGGAAGAGGCCTGACACTCCCGTTATCCAAGATGTAATTGACAGAATGACCCTCCATAAAGCCTTCGAGCACAAGCTAGCTCTGATACATACCAACCTAGACAAATTTTCTCGAAAATGGTCCAGCTGGATACCTTTATTCCCTTAAAAGTATATTCAGATAAGCCATATTTCATCTTTCTTGATTAATGGTTACTATTTATAATATTGCCTTTGTAGTCATATAGTATGTGTAATGCCTGTATAAATTAATATGTTATTTTACTGTAAATTGGGACGCAAGGTCCACTTGGTCCCTTCTTTCCTTGTTGTATTTCCCCTTCCCTTTTCCCCTTCTCCCCCCTTATTGTTTCATAAATACTTAATAAAAATTTTGGAAAAGAGAGAAAAGGAAAAACGTCCGCAGTAAAGCACAGGTCCAGCTGAAAGTCGAAGTTGACTGAGAAAGACCGTCGGACTGTAAAGCGAATTGTGAGAGAGAATCGCAAGACCTCGGCTCCGAAAATCACTGCTGAGCTCAATGAACACCTACAGAACCCAGTTTCCACGAAAAAGCTTCTTTGGGAGCTGAACAAATCTGGATTCCATGGAACAGCTGCAAATCGAAAATCGCTGCTCTCAATGACAAATGTTTCCAAGCGTTTAGAGTGGTGTAGAAATCTCCAGAATTGTTGCCTCGACCAGTGGAAACATGTGATATTCTCAAAAGAATCATCGTTTACCCTATTTCCGACCTCCGGCTGAGTGTACGTTTGGAGACAGCCGAAAGAAGCATTCCATCCAGACTGCCTTCTCCCAAACGTAAACATGGAGGAGGTTCTGTGATGATCTGGGGTGCTATTTCATGGAGATCCGCCGGGCCAATGATATCCCTTCATGGAAGAATTAACAGCCGCGATTATTTAGGCATTTTGGCCGACCAAGTGCATCCTATGGTTCAAGCACTGTTCCCGGAGGGGAACGCCATCTTTCAGGATGATAATGCACCAATTCATACAGCTACAATCGTCAAATCATGCCACGAGGAACATTCTAATGAAGTTGAGCATATCATCTGGCCCCCACAATCCCCAGACCTCAACATTAAAGAGAATTTATGTTCGATTTTAGAGATTCAAGTTAGACGTCGATTTCCGCCGCCATCGTCGCTCAAAGAACTGGAGGGTGTTTTAACTGAAGAATTGGGCTAAAATTCCTTTGGAAACAATTCACACCTTGTATGAATCCATACTTTGGAGAATTGAGGCTGTAATCGCCGCAAAAGGTGGACCTACACCATGTTAAACTAACTTTTGTTGATGTTTCCAGGTGTTTACATTATTTTGTCCAACCCCTGTAGATGGAGTCTGTTTCGGCAATGTAAGCCAAAATCTGTTCCTGATGCTCCTGCTTTAAAAGCAGTTTACCTACTCCCAGTAAAGGGAGCCTTCCAAGCCTTCTTCAGCCAGAAGACTCTTTATAATTGCACACTATTTTCAGGGCAAGCAAGCTCCTGTATAGTGAAACTATTCAAAATGTCCTTATATATTTCAGGAGGCAGACACTGATGCTCTCAGGCTCAGTCTGGATTATACAATAATATAACAAGATAAAAAAGGGGTACTGTATCACCATATACAATGTATATATAGTATAGTGAAAATATAATAAATCTCCGTATATATTTCAAGAGGCAGACTCTGACGCTCACAGGCTCAGTCTGGATTACACAAGAATATAATAAGAAGTAAAAGGGGTACTGTATCAGCAGATAGCAGGTATATATAGTATAGTCCAAATATTCTAAATCTCAGTATATATTTCAGGAGGCAGACACTGATGCTCACAAGCTCAGTATGGATTACACAAAAATATAAAAAGCAGATCCGCAAGAAATAATCACACATGTGGGCCAATGTTCCCGGTGTCAATGATGCACTTAGAGTGGTGGGTGGAGGAGGACTTTATGGCACAAAGGGTATCACAAGCGTCCAGTTGTTTACAGTCTAGGGGTCATTGTAAATCTCTGTATATATTTCTGGAGTAACAGACAGACTCTCACAGGCTCAGTATGGATCACACCAGAATATAATAAGAAAAAAAAGGGGTACTGTATCACCAAATACCAGGTATATATAGTATATTGAAAATATTCTTAATCTTCATATATATTTCAGGAGTCAGACACTGACGATCTCAGGCTCAGTATGGATTACACAAGAATATAATAATAATAAAAAGGGGTACTGTGTCACCAGATACCAGGTATATATAGTATGCTCAAAATATTGCAAATTTCCGGATATATTTCAGGAGGCAGCCACTGACGCTCTCAGGCTCAGTATGTATTACCCCCTTAGTGACAGAGTCAATTTGCTGCTTAATGACCGGGCCAATTTTTACAATTCTGACCACTGTCACTTTATGAGGTTATAACTCTGGAACGCTTCAACGGATCCTACTGATTCTGAGATTGTTTTTTTCGTGACATATTGTACTTCACTTTAGTGGTAACATTTTTTTTATATGACTTGCTTTTATTTATGGAAAAAACAGAAATATGGCGAAAATTTTGAAAATTTAGCAATTTTCAAATTTTAAATTTTTATGCCCTTAAATCAGAGAGCTATGTCACACAAATTTCTTAATAAATAACATTTCCCACATGTCTACTTTACAACAGCACAATTTTGGGAACAAAATTTGTTTTGTTACGAAGTTATAAGGGTTAAAAATTGACCAGCGATTTCTCATTTTTACAACACCATTTTTTTTAGGGACCACATCACATTTGAAGTCACTTTGAGGGGTCTATATGATAGAAAATACCCAAAAGTGACACCATTCTAAAAACTGCACCCCTCAAGGTGCTCAAAACCACATTCAAGAAGTTTATTAACCCTTTACATCAGGGGTCTCAAACTCAATTTACCCGGGGGCCGCTGGAGGTAGAATCTGGGTGAGGCTGGGCCGCATCAGGTTTTCCACAAGAAAAGCTGTTACAAAAACATTCCAATGTTATCAAATGTCCCAATGGGGACAGTGTTGATGATGTATGTATAGTGCCGTGGAGTTAATAGCGCAATATCAATGAATAAATATTATCCTTAATATTATGTTACAATACCAGGATCTGAGGATTTTCTTTTTCGAGGTCAAGCTCTCTCTGATGTGATGTTGCTGTCTCGCTGTCTTCCTCTTTTGACACTGCAGTGTGGTGGACAAGTAAACATTAACTGGTTAACAGCAAGAAGTCATTCCCCCCAGCGCTCATTCTCCCCCAGCGCTCATTCTTCCCCGGCGCTCATCCTCCCCAGCACTCAATCTCCCCCAGCGTTCATCCTCCCCAGCGCTCATTCTTCCCTAGCGCTCATTCCCCCCAGCGCCCATCCTCCCCAGCGCTCATTCTCCCCCAGAGCTCATTCCCCCCAGCGCTCATCCTCCCTCAGCGCCCATCTTCCCAGCGCCCATCCTCCCCCAGCGCTCATCCTCCCCAGCGTTTTCCTCCCCAGAGCTCATTCTTCCCCAGCGCTCATTCCCCCAGCGCTCATCCTCCCCAGCGCTCATCCTCCCCAGCGCTCATCCTCCCCAGCGCTCATTCTCCCCCAGAGCTCAGTCCCCCCAGTGCTCATCCTCCCCCAGCGCCCATTCTCCCCCAGCGCTCATTCTCCCCAGCGCTCATTCCCCCCCATTGCTTTTTCCCCATCACTCCCATCATTGCTTTTTCCCCATCACTCCCATCATTGCTTTTCCCTCATCACTCCCATCATTGCTTTTCCCCCATCACTCCCATCATTGCTTTTGCCCATTGCTTTTCCCCATTACTCCATCATTGCTTTTCCCATCACTGTTTTCCCCATTGCTTTTCCCCATTACTGCCATCATTGCTTTTCCCCATTACTCCCATCATTGCTTTTCCCCATTACTGCCATCATTGCTTTTCCCCATTGCTTTTCCCCATTACTCCCATCATTGCTTTTTCCCATTACTGCCATCATTGCTTTTCCCCATTACTGCCATCATTGCTTTTCCCCATTACTCCCATCATTGCTTTTTCCCATTTCTTTTCCCCATTACTGCCATTTATTATTATTATTATTATTATTATTATTATTACACATTTATATAGCGCCATTTATTCCATGGCGCTTTACATATGAAAAGGGAAAATATAGACAGGTACAATAAACGTGTGCTAGACAAGGGACACACAAGTACAGAAGGAGAGAGGACCCTGCCCGCGAGGGCTCACAGTCTACAGGGATGAGTGAGGATACACTAGGAAAGGGTAGAGCTGGTCGTGCGATTGTTCAGTAGACTGAGGATCATTGTAGGCTGTAGGCTTGTCGGAACAGGTGACCATCATTGCTTTTCCCCATTACTGCCATCATTGCTTTTCCCCATTACTGCCATCATTGCTTTTCCCCATTGATTTTCCCCATTGCTTTTCCCCATCGCTCTCCTACACACACACACACACACACACCACCTCTCACCTGTCCGCAGCATCACCGGCGCCCACAATTCCTCACTAAGACAGAGCAGGCCGCTGAATAATGATGTCATCCAGCGGCGCTGCTCTCTGTGTCAGAGACAGGAAGTGCGGGCGGCGGCAGAAGCAGGAGATGAGGTGAGTATGCCCGGCGCCCGCATCTCTCTGTGGTACCGCTTATTAAGCTTATGAATATGGGCGCCACGCCTATGAGAGTGGAGTGGCGTCCATATTCATGACCTTAATGAGCGGTACTACGAGTGACTGGGATTTCACATGCAGTGTTTCTCGCATGTGAGATCCCAGCCGCGGGCCGCAAAGTATGTACCGAGGGCCCATGAGGTGGGGGCCACAAACTAGAGTCCCGAGGGCCGCAGTTGGCCCGCAGGCCGCGAGTTTGAGACCCCTGCTTTACGTGTTTCACAGGAACTGAGGCAATGTGGAAGGAAAAAATTAACATTTAACTTTTTTTTGCAAAAGCTTTAATTCAGAACCAATTTTTTTTATTTTCATAAGTGTTAAAAGAAAAAATGAACCACAAAATTTCTTGTGCAATTTCTCCTGAATACGCCGATACCCCATATGTGGGGGTAAACCACTTTTTGGGCGCACGGCAGAGGTCGCAAGGGAAGAAGCTGTTATGAACTGCTACAAGCATAAGGAAAGATGGGAACTCTGTCCCTACAATAAAACTGAGCTTGATCCCTACGATGTAACGGGGAACCTGATCCTGCGACCAGACCCGCTAAAGTCCTCAGCTAGTCTGAACGAAGACCTATAGTTGCGAGGAAGGAATCCCTACAAGATCTAGGGACTGGGAGAAAAAGTGGACACCTCCTAACAGAAATTGTAGCAGGGAAAATTAAACAGAAAACAAATTACTACGAGATCCTAAGATTAAGCAAAACTGACACAGTAAGGCACCTAAGCACCCGGCTAGCTTAAGAGTAGATAATACAATGAAGCCCAGCAAAGCCAGAAGGGCGGAGCCAGACTAAATAGGGAAAAAAGGTCATGTGACCAGCAAACTGAAACAAAATCTAACAAGAGGGTTCTAACAGTACCCTCCCTTCTAAGAGGATCCTCCGGATCCCCTAGGACTTAGGCTTATCCGGAAACCTCTTGTGAAACGCTCTGACAAGTCTAGACGCAGAAACATGATCCGCCCTCACCCATGAGTTATCCTCGGGTCCATAACCCTTCCAAGCGACGAGGTACTGCAAACCCCCTCTATACCGTCTAGAATTTAGGATGCGGGAAATCTCATATTGCCCGTCCTCCACCACCAGGGGAACAGTGACCGAGACGTCTCCATCTGAGACCTCAGCTTTTTTCAAGAGAGAAACATGAAACACCAGATTAATCTTCCAGGAGGTGGGAAGCTCCAACTTAACAGCAGATTGGTTAATAACCTGAAGCATCTTAAAGGGCCCTACAAACTTGGGACCCAATTTCTTAGACGGAATCCTCAAGCGCAGATTCTTAGAGGACAACCAGACATGTCACCAATAGCAAACAAAACCTCTTGTCGTTTTCTATAAAAATACACTTTGGATCTTTTGTTAGCCTCCTGAAGATTACCATGCACATCAGTCCAAACTCTCTGCAACACACCAGAAAAATTCTCCTCTTCAGGTACAGCCGATCCCAACTTGGAAAATGACCCAAAAGACGGATGTCTCCCAGTACAACAAAAAAAAGGCGAACAACCAGCAGAAGCGGATGTATGATTGTTAAGAGCAAACTCAGCAAGTGGCAGAAACTCAGACCAGCCCTCTTGATTATCAGTCACAAAACAACGCAAGAACTGCTCAACATCCTGGTTTTTCCTTTCTGTCTGGCCATTAGACTCAGGATGATATCCGGATGAAAACGACAAATGAATTCCCAACCTGTCACAAAAGGCGCGCCAAAAACGAGCCACAAACTGAGGTCCCCTATCAGAAACAATGTCAGTAGGAACACCATGTAGTCTGACTATTTCCTTGACAAAGGCCTTAGCGAGAGTCTTAGCGCAGGCAATTTGATGAAAGGAACCAAGTGACACATCTTGCTAAAACGGTCCACGACCACCCAGATGACAGTGAAACCCTCAGAGGGGGGAAGGTCAGTAATAAAGTCCATAGCCAAATGTGTCCAAGGTGCACTAGGGACCTCCAGAGGGCAAAGCAACACTGCAGCAGGAGTATGAGAAGACTTAGATCTAGCACACACAGTGCATTGACGCACCCACTTAATGACTTCCTTCTGCCATCCAGGCCACCAAAAGCTGCGACCCACAAGTCTCTTGGTCTCAGAGATTCCAGGATGACCTGCCAACCGAGAGTCATGACATTCAACAAACAAATCTCTCCTCAGGGTACCAGGCACAAACAACCTCCCATGCGGCGTGTTAGATGGGGCATTCTCCTGTGCTTTAAGAATCTCATCTTCCAACACGGAGTCCAAAACCGCAATAACAACTCCCTCTTGCAAAATGTTTTCCTCCTCCTCAGTACCCACCATAGGAGAAAAGCTGCGAGACAAAGCATCAGCTTTAACATTTTTAGTACCTGGGATGTAAGTAACGGTAAAATTAAAGCGTGAGAAAAACAGTGCCCACCTAGCCTGACGGGCATTCAAGCGTTTGGCAGCATCAAGGTAGATCAGATTTTTATGATCGGTGAAGACTTGAACGGAAATTCCGCTCCCTCCAAAAAATGACGCCAGTGTTCAAATGCGAGTTTAATTGCCAACAATTCCCGATTACCGATATCATAATTTAGTTCAGACTCAGAAAATTTCTTTGAAAAAAAAGCACAGGGATGTACTCCATCCGTCTTTTCCTGAGACAACACCGCGCCGACCCCCACAGAAGAAGCTTCAACCTCAACCAAAAATGGTTTAGTCACATCAGGCTGCGTAAGGATGGGAGCAGAGCTGAACCTCTCCTTTAGCAACACAATAGCCTCAATGGCCTCAGTAGTCCACTGAACCGCATCAGCACCTTTCCTGGTGAGATCGGTCAGAGGTTTGGCAATCACAGAAACATTTTTTATGAATTTTCTATAATAATTGGCGAACCCCAAAAACCTCTGTATTGATTTCACACCAATAGGTCTAGGCCAATCCTGCACAGCTTGCACTTTCACAGGGTCCATCTCAAAACCTTCACTGGAGACAATGTAGCCCAAAAAACTAAGTCTCTGTACAGCGAACTCACATTTTTCTAGTTTGGCAAAAAGTGAATTATCACTCAGTAACTGTAATACTTCACGCACACTCCTCCAATGAGACTCCAAATCCGGTGAATAAATCAAAATGTCATCCAAATACACAACCACACTTCTGCCGATCAAAGGTCTAAGGATGTCATTAATAAGATTCTGAAAAAATGCCGGAGCACTGGAAAGTCCAAAAGGCATGACCAGATTCTCAAAATGACCCAGTGGAGTGTTAAACGCAGTCTTCCATTCATCCCCCTCCTTCATGCGCAACAAATTGTATGCCCCTCGAAGATCAATTTTCGAGAACCACTTGGCCCCCACTAACTGATTAAACAAATCAGGAATCAATGGCAGTGGGTAAGGATTGCGTACAGTAATCTTATTAATCTCACGAAAGTCTAGACAAGGCCGTAAACCGCCGTCCTTTTTTTTAACAAAAAAAAATCCAACCGCCACAGGAGATTTGGAAGGCCTAATGTGACCGGCGGCCAAGCTTGTCTGTATGTATTCCTCCAAAGCCTTTCTCTCAGGAATAGTCAAATTAAATAAACGACTTTTAGAAAGAGTTGCTCCAGGGACAAATTCAATCGCACAATCATAATCTCTATGAGGAGGCAATACCTGCGATTCCTTATCAGAAAAAACTTTCCAAAAATCCTGAATAGGTACAGGTAACTCCCCTTAACTACAGCAGCAATACGCCCGTTACAACACTTGTCATAACACTTAGGACTCCAGGACTTCATTTCATTGGTAGACCAATCCAGTACCGGATTGTGCAATTTTAACCAGGGTAACCCCAAAATCACCGGTGAGGGCAAATTATTCAAAACTACCAAATCCAAATTCTCTTGATGAACACTATTAATAGTAAGAGGAAATTCACAGATATGGTGAGTAACATTTTTCAAGGGAGAGCCATCCACAGACACCACATTAATAGGAGAAGACAGAAGTTTGGGTTTTAATTTTAGTTTTTCCAAAAATTTCCCATCAATCACATTGAGAGTTGAACCACAATCCACAAATACCCGAAACTCCATTAATTCCTCCTCAGCACCAATGGTAGCAGAAAGAAAGACACCTTTATTGTTTAAACAAGCTATGCCGGGCGACACTGACCTCATTTTTTTTTTCTCTTTATTCATTCGAAGCGCACAGTTCTTAATGAAATGCTCAGATTTACCACAGTAGAAACACAAACCTTGAGCAAATCTGCGTTCTTTTTCCCGAGAGTGAGGTGCCATTGCTCCAATTTCCATCGGCTCTGCAATGTCAGTACATTCCTTCTCCAAACCTGGAGCTGACAAAGCAGACTTACTCTCATTAACCCTTGCACGCAGTCTCCTATCCACCCGTATGGCCAATTGCATAGCCTCTTGCAAGTTACCAGGTATAGGATAAGCAATCAGCAAATCTTTAACCCTTTCACTTAATCCTGCAAGAAATAAACTTTTCAAAGCTGAATCGTTCCAGCCCACCTGAGTGGACCACCTACGGAAGTGAGTACAATATTTTTCCACATTACCCGATCCCTGTCTCAAACGTCTCAACTCTGTCTCAGCTGATGAAACACGATCCGGATCGTCATACAACAACCCCAAAGCAGAAAAAAACCATCCACTGATCCAAAGCATGGATCACTAGGCTGCAGAGAAAAGGCCCAGTCCTGAGGTTCTTTGCACAAAAGTGACATTATGAACCCTATGCGCTGTGATTCATCACCAGAGGATCTGGGTCTCAAACGAAAATACAACAAGCAAGCATTTTTAAAAGAAAAAAAATCTTGTTGTTCACCAAAAAATAAATCAGGCAAACGTACCTTTGGCTCCACGAAATGTGCTCCAGAACAACTACTCACGCGTTGCTGGATTTCAGCCACCTCCAGAGAGAGACCCTGCAGGCGTTCAGCCAAATCCCGAACCGACACCATGATGAAAACAGAAAATCTTTCCTTAGAGATTTTTTTTTTTTTATTTCTTGGCTGGACTTACTGTTATGAACTGCTACAAGCACTAAGGAAAGATGGGAACTCTGTCCCTACAATAAAACTGAGCTTGATCCCTACGATGTAATGGGGAACCTGATCCTGCGACCAGACCCGCTAAAGTCCTCAGCTAGTCTGAACGAAGACCTATAGTTGCGAGGAAGGAATCCCTACAAGATCTAGGGACTGGGAGAAAAAGTGGACACTTCCTAACAGAAATTGTAGCAGGGAAAATTAAACAGAAAACAAATTACTACGAGATCCTAAGATTAAGCAAAACTGACAGAGTAAGGCACCTAAGCACCCGGCTAGCTTAAGAGTAGATAATACAATGAAGTCCAGCAAAGCCAGAAGGGCGGAGCCAGACTAAATAGGGAAAAAAGGTCATGTGACCAGCAAACTGAAACAAAATCTAACAAGAGGGTTCTAACAGGAGCGCTGTTTGACTTTTTCAATGCAGAATTGGCTGGACGCCATGTCGCGTTTTGAGAGCCCCTGATGTGCCTAAACAGTGGAAACCCCCAACAAGTGACCCCATTTTGGAAACTAAACCCCTTAAGGAACTTAACTAGATGTGTGGTGAGTACTTTGAATCTCCAAGTGCTTCACAGAAGTTTATAACGTAGAGCTGTGAAAATAAAAAATCATATTTTTTACACAAAAACGATCTTTTCACCCCAATTTTCATTTTCCAATGGTAACAAGACCCCAAAAGTTTTTGTGCAATTTGTCCTGAGCATTCTGATACCCCCATATGTGGGGTAAACCACTGTTTGGGTGCATGGCAGAGCTTGGAAGGGACGGAGCGTCGTTTGACTTTTTCAACGCAGAATTGGCTGGACGCCATGTCGCGTTTGTAGAGGCCCTGATGTATCTAAACAGTGGAAACCCCCCACAAGTGATCCCATTTTGTAAACTAGACCCCCTAAGGAACTTATGTAGATGTGTGGTGAGCGCTTTGAGCCCCCAAGTGCTTCACAGAAGTTTATAACGCCCGGGCGTGAAAATAAAAAATCATATTTTTTCCACAAACCTGATCGTTTAGTCCCCAATTTTTTATTTTCCCAAGGGTAACAGTGGAAATTGGACCCCAAAAGTTGTTGTGCAATTTTTCCTGAGTACGCTGATACCCCATATTTGGGGTGGAACCACTGTCTGGGCGCATGGGAGAGCTTGGAAGGGAAGGAGCGCCATTTTGTAATGCAGACATTGATGGAAGGTTCTGCGGGCGTCTTGTTGTATTTGCAGAGCCCTTGATGTGCCTAAACAGTAGAAACCCCTGCAAGTGACACTATTTTGGAAACTAGACACCCCCAAGGAGCTTATCTAGATGTGTGGTGAGCACTTTGAACCCCCATGTGCTTCGCAGAAATTTATAAACGCAGAGCCGTGAAAATAAAAAATCATTTTTTTCCTCAAAAATGATTTTTTTAGCCAGCTATTTTTTATTTTCCCAAGGGTAACAGGAGAAATTAGAACCCCAAAATTAGTGTGCAATTTGTCCTGAGTACGCTGATACCCCATATGTTGGGGTAAACCACTGTTTGGGCACACGGCAGGGCTCGGAAGGGAGGGAGCACTATTTGACTTTGTGAACCCTATGTCGTGTTTGGAGACCCACTGATGTGCCTAAATAGTGGAAACCCCTCAATTCTAGCTCCAACCCTAACACCAACAGACCCCTAACCATAGTCCCAACCCTAACCCTAACCCTAATCCCAACCCTAAATCCAACCCTAATTATAACCCTAACCCTAATTGTAACCCTAACCCTAATTGTAACCCTAATTCCAACCCTAACCCTAATTATAACCCTAACCCTAAGGCTAGGTTCATATTGCGCTTTACCAGCCAGTTCAACACATAGCGTTGACGGGCTGGTAACGGTATAGCATAACGCGATCGCGTTATGCTATACCCACTAGCGCAGTGTGCTAGCACAGATGAATCATCTGCGCTAGCGGTGACTGAGCCCAGACGCTGCAGGCTGTGTCCGAGGCTCCATCACTGAATAACGGCAAGTCGCGAACGCATGCCACTTTACGGCATGTGTCGCGATGCGCCCTCAAATGGGGGTGAATGGCAGTGTTAATGGACTGCGTTACACCGCGTTATACCGCGGTGTAACGCAGTCCATCTAACGGACTGCCATAACGCAGTATGAACCCAGCCTAACCCTAACCCTAATTCCAACCCTAACCCTAATTATAACCCTAACCCTAGCCCTAACCCGAATGGAAAAATGAAAATAAATAAAATTTCTTTATTTTATTATATGTCCCTAACTAAGGGGGGGATAAAGGGGTGGTTTACGTTTTTTTTTTATTTTGATCACTGTGACAGTTTATCACAGTGATCAAAATGTACTTTTAGAGATTGAATGAATGATTTTTTGAATCTGCCGCTAGGCAGATTCGGTGGGCGCACTGTGCATGTGCCCGCCATTTTTTATTACAAGATGAAGAGGCCGAGGATCGGAGGACAGAGGGAGGATCGGAGGACAGGGGGAGGATCGGAGGACACAGAGGGGAGACCAGAAGTTACAGGGGGGATCGCGGGTCCCGGGGACCCTATTTCTCTCCCCTCTGATGTGCGATCACATCAGAGGGGAGAAAAATATTTAGAGTTGAGAGTCCTCAGTGGTTGATACTTTTTAATGGCTAACTGAAAAGATGGTAACAAATTGCAAGCTTTCGAGACTACTCAGGTCTCTTCATCAGGCATAGACAGAGGGGAGAGAAATTACAGGCAGGATTGCGGCTGTGATTTTTCTTTTGCGATCGCCGTTATATGGCGATCGCAAAAGAGTGGTGACTGCGGGGGACCCTAATTATGTTCTCTGGGGTCTCGGCTACCCCAGGCAGCCGAGACCCCACAGAAAATCGCCCAACCCCCCCGGCACCTCGCGTTTTGGAGCATGGCGGCGGCCTCTTTGGACACAGGAGGGCCTTAAGATCACCAGGGGCCACAAAGGGGAGATCGGGGACCCTATTTCTCTCTCCTCTGATGTCCGATCACATCAGAGGAGAGAGAAATTAAATGGCACATTTAAGGTTAATAACGGCGATCGCAACACCGAAAATCCGACTGTGGGGGCGGTATTCACTTTTTCCACAGCGCCGTTAATTAACGGCGCTGTGGTTTAAGTAACCTTAATGACCGCCGTTAAAAGGCGTATCGGCGGTCGTTAAGGGGTTACAGAACAATATAAAAAGTTGGGGTGTGGAGGAGGGAGGGACAGCCCAGAAAGGAATGTGGCAAATTTGTGATATGTTGAGGTGTATAATGGATGTAAAGCAGCTGCAAATGGATTAATTGGTGAAGTCAGAGGAAGAGGAGGACAAAAAAAGGGGTACTGTATCACCAGATACATGGTAGTATAGTGAAAATATTCTAAATGTCCGTGTATATTTCATGAGGCAGACAATGACGCTCACAGGCTCAGTATGGATTACACAAGAATATAAGAAGAAAAAGGGTTACTGAATCACCAGATAGCAGGTATATATAGTTTAGTGAAAATCTTCTTAATCTCCATATAAGCAGTTTAACTACTCCCAGTAAAGGGAGCCTTCCAGGCCTTCTTGAGCCAGAAGACTCTTTATGATAGCACACTATTTTCAGGGCAAGCGAGTTCCTGTTTAGTGAAAATATTCTAATTCTCCATATATATTTAAGGAGGCAGAGGTATATATAGTACAGTGAAAATATAATTAATCTTCGTATATATTTCCGGAGGCAGACTCGTACGCTCACAGGCTCATTATGAATTACACAATAATATAAAAAGATGAAAAAGGGTACTGTTTCACCAGATACCAGGTATATATAGTATATTGAAAATATAATAAATATCCGTATATATTTCAGGAGGCAGACTCTGACGCTCACAGGCTCAGTCTGGATTACAAAAGAATATAATAAGAAGTAAAAGGAGTACTGTATCAGCAGATACCAGGTATTTATAGTATAGTCTAAATATTCTAAATCTCAGTATATATTTCAGGAGGCAGAAACTGAAGCTCACAGGCTCAGTATGGATTATACAAGAATATAATAAGAAAAAGGGGAACTGTATCACCAGATACAAGGTATATATAGTATAGTGAAAATATAATAAATATCCGTATATATTTCATGAGGCAGACTTTGACGCTCACAGGCTCAGTCTGGATTACACAAGAATATAATAAGAAGTAAAAGGGGTACTGTATCAGCAGATACCAGGTATATATAGTATAGTCCAAATATTCTAAATCTCAGTATATGTTTCAGGAGGCAGACACTGACGCTCACAAGCTCAGTATGGATTACACAAGAATATAAAAAACAGATCCACAAGAAATAATCACACATGAGGGCCAATGTTCCCGGTGTCAATGATGCACTTAGAGTGGCGGGTGGAGGAGGACTTCATGCCAAAAAATGTACTGTATCACAAGCGTCCAGGTGTATACAGTCTGGGGGTCATTGTAAATCTCTGTATATATTTCCGGAGTAACAGACAGACTCTCACATGCTCAGTGTGGATCACACCAGAATATAATAAGAAGAAAAAGGGGTACTGTATCAGCAGATACCAGGTATATATAGTATAGTGAAAATATTCTAAATCTCCGTATATATTTCAGGAGGCAGACTCTGACGCTCACAGGCTCAGTCTGGATTACAAAAGAATATAATAAGAAGTAAAAGGGGTACTGTATCAGCAGATACCAGGTATATATAGTATAGTCCAAATATTCTAACTCTCAGTATATATTTCAGGAGGCAGACACTGACACTCTAAGGCTCAGTATGGATTACACAATAATATAAAAAGATGAAAAAGGGGTACTGTATCAGCAGATACCAGGTATATATAGTATAGTGAAAATATTCTAAATCTCCGTATATATTTCAGGAGGCAGACTCTGACGCTCAAAGGCTCAGTCTGGATTACAAAAGAATATAATAAGAAGTAAAAGGGGTACTGTATCAGCAGATACCAGGTATATATAGTATAGTCCAAATATTCTAACTCTCAGTATATATTTCAGGAGGCAGACACTGACACTCTAAGTCTCAGTATGGATTACACAATAATATAAAAAGATGAAAAAGGGGTACTGTATCAGCAGATCCGAGGTATATATAGTATAGTGAAAATAATCTAAATCTCCGTATATATTTCAGGAGGCAGCCACTGACACTCTCAGGCTCAGTATGTATTACAGAATAATATAAAAAGCTGGAAAAGGGTACTGTTTCACCAGATACAAGGTATATATAGTATAGTGAAAATATTCTAAATCTCCGTATATATTTCAGGAGGCAGACACTGACGCTCACAGGCTCAGTATGGATTATACAAGAATAGAATAAGAAGAAAAAAGGGGTACTGTATCAGCAGATACCATGTGTATTTAGCATAGTGAAAATATTCTAAATCTCCGTATATATTTCAGGAGGCAGCCACTGATGCTCTCAGGCTCAGTATGTATTACACAATAATATAAAAAGCTGGAAAAGGGTACTGTTTCACCAGATACAAGGTATATATAGTATAGTGAAAATATTCTAAACCTCCATATATATTTCAGTAGTCAGACACTGACGCTCACAGGCTCAGTATGGATTACACAAGATTATTAAAAGATGAAAAAGGGGTACTGTATGATCAGATACCATGTATATATAGTATGGTTAAAATATTGCCAATCTCCGTATATATTTCAGGAGGCAGACAAAGACGCTCACAGGCTCAGTATGGATTAGATAAGGACATAAAAAGCAGATCTGCAAGAAATAATCACACATGTGGGCCAATGTTCAAGGTGTCAATGATGCACTTAGAGTGGTGGGTGGATGAGTACTTTCTGGAAAAAAGGGTACAAGCGTCCAGCTGTATACAGTCTAGGGGTCATTGTAAATCTCTGTATATATTTCCGGAGTAACAGACAGACTCTCTCAGGCTCAGTCTGGATCACACCAGAATATAATAAGAAGAAAAAGAGGTACTGTATCACCAGATACCAGGTATATATAGTATATTGAAAATATAATAAATCTCTGTACATATTTTAGGAGGCAGACACTGGTGCTCTCAGGCTCAGTATGGATTACACAAGAATATAATAATAAAAAGGGGTACTGTATCACCAGATACTACAGGTCCTTCTCAAAAAATTAGCATATAGTGATAAATTTCATTATTTACCATAATGTAATGATTACAATTAAACTTTCATATATTTTAGATTCATTACACACCAACTAAAATTTGTCAGGTCTTTTATTGTTTTAATACTGATGATTTTGGCATACAACTCCTGATAACCCAAAAAACCTGTCTCAAAAAATTAGCATATCAAGAAAAGGTTCTCTAAACGACCTATTACCCTAATCTTCTGAATCAACTAATTAACTCTAAACACATGCAAAAGATTCCTGAGGCTTTTAAAAACTCCCTGCCTGGTTCATTACTCAAATCCCCCATCATGGGTAAGACTAGCGACCTGACTGATGTCAAGAAGGCCATCATTGACACCCTCAAGCAAGAGGGTAAGACCCAGAAAGAAATTTCTCAACAGATAGGCTGTTCCCAGAGTGCTGTATCAAGGCACCTCAATGGAAAGTCTGTTGGAAGGAAACAATGTGGCAGAAAACGCTGTACAACGAGAAGAGGTGACCGGACCCTGAGGAAGATTGTGGAGAAGGACCGATTCCAGACCTTGGGGGACCTGAGGAAGCAGTGGACTGAGTCTGGTGTAGAAACATCCAGAGCCACCGTACACAGGCGTGTGCAGGAAATGGGCTACAGGTGCCGCATTCCCCAGGTAAAGCCACTTTTGAACCATAAACAGTGGCAGAAGCGCCTGACCTGGGCTACAGAGAAGCAGCACTGGACTGTTGCTAAGTGGTCCCAAGTACTTTTTTCTGATGAAAGCAAATTTTGCATGTCATTCGGAAATCAAGGTGCCAGAGTCTTGAGGAAGACTGGGGAGAAGGAAATGCCAAAATGCCTGAAGTCCAGTGTCAAGTACCACAGTCAGTGATGGTGTGGGGTGCCATGTCAGCTGCTGGTGTTGGTCCACTGTGTTTCATCAAGGGCAGGGTCAATGCAGCTAGCTATCAGGAGATTTTGGAGCACTTCATGCTTCCATCGGCTGAAATGCTTTATGGAGATGAAGATTTCATTTTTCAGCACGACCTGGCACCTACTCACAGTGCCAAAACCACTGGTAAATGGTTTACTGACCATGGTATTACTGTGCTCAATTGGCCTGCCAACTCTCCTGACCTGAACCCCATAGAGAATCTGTGGGATATTGTGAAGAGAAAGTTGAGAGACGCAAGACTCAACACTCTGGATGAGCTTAAGGCCACTATCAAAGCATCCTGGGCCTCCATAACACCTCAGCAGTGTCACAGGCTGATTGCCTCCATGCCACGCCGCATTGAAGCAGTCATTTCTGCCAAAGGATTCCCGACCAAGTATTGAGTGCATAACTGAACATTATTATTTGATGGTTTTTTTGTTTGTTTTGAAAAAACACTTTTATTTTATTGGACGGTTGAAATATGTTAATTTTTTGAGACAGGTTTTTTGGGTTATCAGGAGTTGTATGCCAAAATCATCAGTATTAAAACAATAAAAGACCTGACAAATTTCAGTTGGTGTGTAATGAATCTAAAATATATGAAAGTTTAATTGTAATCATTACATTATGGTAAATAATGAAATTTAGCACTATATGCTAATTTTTGAGAAGGACCTGTATGTATATATAGTATGCGCAAAATATTGTAAATTTCCGGATATATTTCAGGAGGCAGACACTGACGCTCTCAGGATCAGTATGGATTACACAAGAATATAGTAAGAAGAAAAAGGGGTAGTGTATCACCAAATACCAGGTTTATATAGTATAGTTAAAATATAATAAATCTCTCTACATATTTCAGGAGACAGACACTGGCGCTCTCAGGCTCAGTATGGATTACACAAGAATATACAAAGATCCGCAAGAAATATTCACACATGTGGGCCAATGTTACAGGTGTCAATGATGCACTTAGAGTGGTAGGGGAGGAGGACTTTCTGCCAAAAAGGGTACTGTATCCCAAGCGCACAGCTGTATACAGTCTAGGGGTAATTGTAAATCTCCGTATTTATTTCCTGAGTAACAGACAGACGCTCACAGGCTCTGTGTGGATTAGACCAGAATATAAAAATTTGAAAAAGGGTAATGTATTAGAAGGGTACAGCTGTATACAGGGTCGGGGAAAGTGTAAATCGAAGTATATTTTGCCAGAGTAAGACACTGGCTCTCACAGGCTCAGTATTGATCAGACCACAATATAAACATTAGAAAAAGGGTAATGTATTAGAAGCGTACAGCTGTATACAGGGTTGGGGAAATTGTAAATCTACGTATTTTTGGCCAGAGTCACACACTGGCTCGTACAGGTTCAGTATTGATCACACCAGAATATCAAAAGTAGAAAAAGGGTAATGTATTGCAATCGTACAGCTGTATACAGGGTTGGGGAAATGTAAAATCTACGTATATTTTGCCAGAGTCAGACACAGGCTCTCACAGGCTCAGTATGGCTCACACCAGAATATAAAAGTTGGGGGATGGAGGAGGGGGGGACAGCCCGAATCGGGAGGTGGCCAAAATGGCATATGTTGATGTGTATAATGGACGTAAAGCAGCTGCAAATGGAGGAATTTGAGAAGTCCAAGAAAGAGGAGGACAAAGCAAGCCATTTTTCTGGCAACCTATGTGTCATCAGGGGAAGGTGGGACAAAATCCTTTGAAATCCATGCATGGTTCATTTTAATGAAGGTTAGATCAATAACATTTTGCGTCGACAGACGGGTCTTTCTTTCTGTCAGGATTGATCCTGCAGCACTGAAGACTCTTTCAAATAGCACACTACCAGCAGGGCAAGTGAGCTCCTGTTAGGCATATTGTGCCAATTCAGGCCAGGTGTCCAGTTTACAGGCCCAGTAGTCAAATCGGAATGAACTGTGAGGGAGAACATCGATAGGGGAGGAGAAGTAATTTTGAACCATAGTTGACAACTGCTGTCTCCTGTCTTTTGCTATAGATTCCTGATTACCAGGCATGTGAGCTGTCCCGGAGAAATCAGTCCACAACATGGTCATAAAAACCCCTGTCTCCAACGCCACTTTGATAGTTACCTGAGCAGACAATGGCTGACAGTCATCAAGGCTTCCCTCTTCCTCCTCCGCTGCAGACGCCTGAACCTTAATGTGCGTCAAAGTTTGCATGAGCAGACGCATAAGTGGGATGCTCATGCTTATGATGGCGTCGTCTGCACTTACCAGCCATGTGCATTCCTCAAAACACTGAAGGACGTTACAGAGGTCTTTCAGCTTTGACCACTGCACACTCGACAACTCGATGTCTGCCCTCAAACTGCCTGCCCATGTATCCTCCCACAAATGCAATACAGCCTGCCTCTGTTCGCACAGCCTCTCAACCATGTGCATGGTGGAGTTCCACCTTGTTGCAACGTCTATGATTAGGCGGTGCTTTCGGAGGTGGAGCGATCGCTGCAGTCTCTGCATACGACTGGAGTCTACGGGTGAGCGACGGATGTGTGAGCACAGTCTTCGCACCTTATGGAGCAGGGCTGGTAACTCCGGATAATTATTTATGAAGCACTGCACCACCAGGTTCAAGGTGCGAGCCAGGCAAGGTGTAAGGTTCTTTGTCTCTTTTGACATGTTCCTTGAAACTCAGTTTTCCGTCGGCCATTTTGCTTTCTGTCTTGCTGCAGCTATCTTGCCCTCAGTTAATATGGAGGTTCCAGCTTTCATGTTCCCGCCCTGATTCTCTCCTCTTGCTTCTTAAGCAGCCTCAGCTGAACAATCAGTGCTCCTGAATCAAGCTTCAGTCAGCCTGTGACCTGACTCCTGGAAACCTAGGATTTTGGACTCCAGCTATTTCCTACTGAGGAACTTTGGAACACTTTTGGACTCTGGAAACCTGCTGTCTGGTGAATCCATGTTTGCAGAGGAATTACGGTACAGAGAAGAGATCCTGAACCTGCTTTGGAGAGTTATTGTAGAGCTTGAAGTTACTCTGGCCTGCTGTGTCTCCTGCCTCTGTTCCTGCAAACTGTGTGACCTTTTCTGCATGCTTGTATGAAGTAATACAAGTCATTTCATATCAACCTGTGTCTCATGTGTTTTCCTCGCACCCAAGCACAAGACGCTATAGGAACTGTACACTATACATGACAAGATTCAGGAGCCAATGTTTAGTGTCTGCTGGGTCTGGGAAAGCCGTGTCTGCTGTGACTGTGGATATCAGATGTCCGTTTAATACCTTCTGTGATGACAGTGGTTGTGACTTCTCACAACCATTCCAGCACTTCTGCCTTAAAAGATCTGGAAGATGGAGGCCCGCATAAAGGAGCTTTGCGGAGTGACTGATACAATCCTTGCAGATATACAGACTATAAAGACCCGTTTTGCAAGCCTATAGGACCTCACTAATCATAATTTGCAAGTGTTTGGACAAACTACCCAGGAATTACGAGCCAGGATTGAGGCTCTAGAGGAACGAGTCCAGGCTCCTGCCATAACCCCGAGTTCTGGGATCCCCAAGTTACCTCCTTTTCGTTTTGGCGGTGAACGTGAGAAATTCAGGGGATTTATTAACCAATGCAATCTATTTTTCTCTGCACATGCTTCACAATTTCCCACTGAACGATCCAAAGTGCTTACTATAATCATGTTGCTTACCAATAAGGCTTTGATGTGGGCAAACCCTCTGATTGAGACTGAGGATGATTGTTTGAATCACCTTGATGCTTTTATTTCAGCCATGGGGCAGGTGTTTGATGACCCCAATCGAGGTGCAACAGCTGAAGCAGCCATGTTAACTTTGCGCCAAGGTAAGCGTTCAGTAGCCGAATATGCCTTGGATTTCAGGAGATGGGCTCTTGATACCACTTGGGACACTTCCGCCAAAAAATCTATTTTTCAGAAAGGGTTGTCTCCACTGATTAAGGATGAACTTGCTCGTGCCGACCCTCCCACTGCGTTAGGTGACTTATTATAACTATTGTATCCGTATTGATGCTCGTCTGACTGAACGCAGACAAGAGAGATGGTTCGAAAATAATCCACTAACCTTTTCCTACCTCCCTCCTCAGCTAAGGAACCTTTGAGTAGGATCACAAGGGAACCAGAACCTGAACCCATGCAGGTGGACTCTTTACAAAGACGGGTTAGTGATGCACGCAAAGAACATCGTATAAAGGAAAATCTATGTTTTTACTGTGGTAAGTCAGGGCACTTCTTTATAAACTGCCCCAGCCGTTCTCGTAAGACTACTGCAGCAGTCATTCACTGTGAGTGTTCCGAGAGGAGTTCTGTCATGTCCAAGCCTCAGATTCCAGAGAGATCTGCTGCAAGAGATCTTGATTTTTCGGACTTAAACTCTGTTAGTTCTGGGGACAATGACGGTATAAACGCTGCAATTTTTCAAGTTTCCTCAGCGGTGTCCCAGCTGAGTTGTAAAAGAAACAATTCTCATTGCTTCCTTTCCATCAAACTCTGGGTTGACTCAGTCTGGGTGTCTAGCTCTGCTATGATCGACTCAGGAGCAAGTGGAAATTTTATGGATATCTCCTTTGCTCTGAAACAGGGGATACGTTCAGTGAAGAAGGCTACTCCAGTACAGATGGAGACTGTGGATGGCTCCCTGCTGACCTCTGGACCAGTGGATCAGGAAACAGAGCCTTTGAGGGTCCTTATGGGTAAAGATCATCAGGAGAAAATGTCTTTTATGCTTATCTCTTCTCCCCACTTTCCCATTATTCTAGGGCTACCATGGCTACAGGCGCAGAATCCTACGATTAACTGGGAGACCAAGGAATTACACTTTCCGGAGAAACAGATGAGTCAAGGAGTTTCAGCTTGCTCTGTTCCTAAAGGAACCATGTCAGTCCCTGAACTACCAGCTGTATACCAGGACTATGTGGATTTATGTGACAAGAAGAACGCTGATCAGCTTCCTCCTCACCGTCCATATGATTGTCCAATCGAATTATTGCCTGGAGCCGAGATACCTTTTGGTAAGATCTACCCCCTAGCGGGGCCCGAGCTAAAAGCTTTGAAGGACTACATAGATGAAAATCTAGCCAAAGGCTTCATACGCCCCTCTTCATCTCCCGCAGGTGCACCCATCTTCTTTGTGAAGAAGAAAGATGGATCTCTGAGACCCTGCATAGACTATAGGGAACTCAATAAGGTTACTATTAGAAACCGTTATCCATTGCCTTTAATCCTTGAGTTGTTGGAGAGAGTGCGGCACGCCAAAATTTTCTCTAAACTGGATCTCCGTGGGGCCTATAACTTGGTCCGTATTAGACCTGGGGATGAATGGAAGACTGCATTCAGGTCACGCTATGGACACTTTGAATATCTAGTTATGCCTTTTGGTCTGAGTACCGCCCCAGCCACTTTCCAACACTTGGTGAATGACATCTTCAGGGATCTCCTAGATACATTTGTGGTGATTTATCTGGATGATATTCTAATTTTTTCTAACTCCACAGAGGAACATCATGGACATGTGAGAATGGTCTTAGAACGCCTAAGACAAAACCATCTCTACATCAAACTTGAAAAGTGTGAATTCCATAGGATCGAAATTCAATTTCTGGGGTATGTACTATCTACGCAAGGGATTAGTATGGATGAAAGCAAGACCCAAGCCATCAAGGATTGGCCAATTCCTAGAAATGTGAAGGAGGTGCAGCGCTTCATCGGGTTTGCCAACTTCTATAGACGTTTCATTAGGAATTTCTCTGAGGTAGTGTCACCTATCACCCAACTTACCCGGAAACAGTCTAGGTTCTCCTGGACCCCGCAAGCGCAGGAAGCATTTTCCTGTTTAAAGGATAAATTTACCACCGCACCTATCTTAGTACATCCCAACCCCGAGCTTGTCTTCATAATAGAGGTGGATGCTTCAGACTGTGCCGTTGGAGCTATACTCTCTCAGAGAACAGGTGAGAAGAATGTCTTGCATCCCTGTGCCTTCTTTTCCCAGCAGTTGTCTTCGGCTGAGAGGAACTACGATGTGGGCAATAGAGAATTGTTGGCCATTATTGCCGCCTTCAAGGAATGGAGACACCTTCTTCAGGGAGCTGCACAGCAAATAGTCGTCCTGACAGACCATCGTAACCTTGAATTTATCAGGTCGGCTAAGTGCCTGACTCCTCGCCAGGCTCGCTGGAATCTTTTCCTAAACCAATTTAATTTTGTAATTTCTTATAGACCAGGATCGCGCAATGGAAAGGCTGATGCACTCTCTAGGATTCATTCAGCAGAGACACGTCCACTTACTCCTCCTAAAGGTACTGCCACACTACACAATCCCGCTAGCGATCTCGTTAGCGTCGCATACTAATGAGATCGCTAGCAGGATTGTTTCTATATCGCTAGTAGCTACCTATTTTAGCGATGTCGTTAGGACGCTATCGCGGTTAGCGATCTCCTTAACGACTTTAGCGGTACAAAAGTACCGCTAAATCGCTAAAAAAGGTGCCACACTTAGCGATATATACTTACCCAGCGGGGCGCCAGCGACGAAAATAGGGTCCGGAACGATTCCAGCGACGAGCGAGATCACAGCAGGAAGCTCGTCGCTGGCAGCTGCCGCACACAACAACATCGCTAACGGGATCGCTAAATAGTGACGTTTTTTAGCGATCCCGTTAGCGATGTTGTTTAGTGTGGCATACCCTTAAGACTATTCTTCCTGACTCTAGATTCCTGGGAGTGATTCATAATCAAGACCTACTTAAGGACATCAAGGAAGCATACCATGCGGATTCTTTGTTGGCTCATCCCCCAAGGGACGTAAGTCTTGTTTTTAAGAATGGTGTGTGGATTCAGGGACAACGTCTGTATATACCTGAAACAGTCAGATTGAGAGTATTGCAACTCATCCACGATTCCAAGATAGCCGGGCATAGGGGAATTCTAAAGACACAAGAATTTCTTTCTCGTTTCTTTTGGTGGCCCACTTACAGGAAAGATGTTTTAAACTATGTCACTTCATGTGAAGTCTGTGCAAGATGCAAAACACCTCGCTCCTCACCAACTGGTCTGTTACAACCTCTTCCCACCCCGTCCCGCCCGTGGGGATCCATTTCTATGGACTTCATTGTGGAGTTACCAACCTCTCAAGGGAAGAACACCATTCTAGTGGTGGTTGATTGTCTAACAAAGGCAGCTCATTTTATCCCTTGTGTCGGTTTACCCACTGCAAAACAGACATCAGACTTAATGATTAAGAATGTGTTTCGCTTACATGGAGTACCGGATGAGGTTATTTCGGATCGAGGGGTGCAATTCACTTCAAGGTTTTGGCAAAATTTCTGTGCCGCATTGGACATTAAATTAAACCTTTCTTCTGCTTTTCATCCCCAGACTAATGGACAGACAGAACGAACCAATCAGACCCTGGAGCAGTATCTCCGCTGCTTTATCTGCCACCTACAAGATGATTGGGTGGATCTACTTCCACTGGCTGAGTTCTCTTATAACAACTCTCAGAGCGCCTCCACTAAGCAGTCTCCTTTTTACTCCAATCTAGGTTATCATCCTAACATTTTTCCTCGATTTCCCATAGATACGCCCTTGCCGGCAGTGGCTGAAAGAATCACTTCTTTACAAAAGAATATGGATCTTCTAAAGGAAAATCTAGAATTGGCTCAGGAAAGGTACAAGAAAGCAGCAGATAAATTTCGTAAACCTGCACCAGCTTTCAAGGTAGGAGATTTGGTCTGGCTGTCAACCAGAAATCTTAAAATAAAGATTCCATCGTCTAAATTGGGACATAAGTACATTGGACCTTATAAGATCAGTAAGATTATAAGTGCTGTTGCTTGTCGTCTTCAACTGCCCAGAACTATGAGAATCCACCCTGTCTTTCATGTATCCCTACTAAAGGCTGCAACACCCAATACGTTTCCTGGACGCTCTTCTCCTTGCCCTGACCCAGTGCTGGTCGATGGTCAGGAAGAATTTATGGTGGAAAGGATTCTAGATTCCAGGTTGTACAGAAATCAGTTGCAATATTTGATTAAATGGCAGGGCTACCCAGTGGAGGACAACTCATGGGAGCCAGTCAATAATGTAAATGCTCCTCGCCTGCTCCGCCAGTTTCATCAGAGGTACCCTGACAAGCCTGGTCTGAGGTCATCCGGAGATTGTCCCTAAGGGGGGAGTAATGTAAGGTTCTTTGTCTCTTTTGACATGTTCCTTGAAACTCAGTTTTCCGTCGGCCATTTTGCTTTCTGTCTTGCTGCAGCTATCTTGCCCTCAGTTAATATGGAGGTTCCAGCTTTCATGTTCCCGCCCTGATTCTCTCCTCTTGCTTCTTAAGCAGCCTCAGCTGAACAATCAGTGCTCCTGAATCAAGCTTCAGTCAGCCTGTGACCTGACTCCTGGAAACCTGGATTTTGGACTCCAGCTATTTCCTACTGAGGAACTTTGGAACACTTTTGGACTCTGGAAACCTGCTGTCTGGTGAATCCATGTTTGCAGAGGAATTACGGTACAGAGAAGAGATCCTGAACCTGCTTTGGAGAGTTATTGTAGAGCTTGAAGTTACTCTGGCCTGCTGTGTCTCCTGCCTCTGTTCTTGCAAACTGTGTGACCTTTTCTGCATGCTTGTATGAAGTAATACAAGTCATTTCATATCAACCTGTGTCTCATGTGTTTTCCTCGCACCCAAGCACAAGACGCTATAGGAACTGTACACTATACATGACACAAGGTATGTTTCTGAGTTTTGCCAGGGCTATGGCTGCCACAAAATTACATCCGTTATCACTGACTACATTGCCTGGCTCAGATGTAGACTGCCCAGCCATGACTCAGGTTTCTCGCTGCAAGTAGTCGGCCAGTACCTCCGCGGTGTATCTGTTGTCGCCCAAAGACATCATCTTTAAAACAGCCTGCTGACGCTTACCACTAGCTGTTCGATAGTGGCACACCTCGTGTGCAACACTGTCAGCTGCGGATGGAGTGATTGTGTGACTGAGCTCTGTCGACGAGCTTTCGCTTCTGGAGGAGGAGGAGGAGGGTCGAACACCTACAGCCAACTGTTGCCTATACCGTGGACTAGGCAGCACTGTCCCAGCGCCGCTGTCCCCTGTGTACCCTGCATCCACCACTTTAAACCCAGGGCACAGTGATGGACACATAACGGCCCTGGCCATGCCTACTGTCCCATGCATCTGTTGTGAGGTGCCCCTTTCCACTCACTGATTGTTTGAGTTCATGGACAATGCGGTCTTTCACATGCAGGTGGAGCGCAGGGATGGCTTTTCTAGAAAAGAAGTGTCGACTGGATAGGTCATAGCGTGGGACAGCGTAGGCCATGAGCTCTCGGAACGCTGCGCTTTCAACCAAACGGAAGGGCATCATCTCTAATGAGATCAGTTTGGCAATGTAGGCATTCAAACCCAGTGTACGTGGATGAGAGGTTGAGTACTTTCTTGTCCTACTCTAAGTGTCTGGTAGGGTGAGCTGGACTTGAGAGCTGCATATGGGGGAACTATCGTGGACATGACGGACTGAGAGGGGGTTGGTGATGGTGATGGTGGTGGTAATGGCCTAGGTGCAGTCTTTCGTTGCAAAAACATTGTGATTCCTTGACTGCTTTGGCCTTGCTGCGACACCTCAACATTTCTTGCTGGTGGTGTGGCAGCCAGTGGGCTTACAGTGGGGGAAGCGATGGAGCATTGCTGGATAACTTCAGTCGGAGCCGGTGCACATGTGCTACCTGAGGTTTTGTAGTCTGTCCACGCTTGCAAGTGCATGTTCAGTAAATTTCTAAGCATGAAACTTGTATTCAAATTTCTGAGATTTTTCCCTGGCTAAAGGTCCTTCGGCACTTCTTAAAGATATTCCTTTGCCTCATCAATAGATTTTGGTCAAAGAAGTGCCACACTGGACTCTTCATACTATGGTATAAATTTTCAGGGCTTGCACGCTGTGCTAATTTGACTGTCTGGCCAAGCTGTCCAGCAACTCTTTTTGTTTTTTTAACACCTTTTTGGCCTGCTACGGGCCTGACAGATAACCCCAGCTGCGATGTGGATGCCTGCTGCGGATCCTCCTCCTCTTCTGAGCTATTGCCAACGGCACCCTCTTCCCCCACTGGATGCCAATCAGGGTCAACAACTGGGTCATCAATCACCTCCTGTTCAATTTCATCTGCACCTTCCTCTGTGTCACCGTGTAAGGTGGTATAGTATGCGGAAAGGGGCACCTGAGTTTCCTCAGGGTCACATTCTGGCTCAGTACACTGCGAGGGCAATGTAATGTTCTGGTTGAATGTACCAGCACAATCATCTAGCAGTAGCTGTGCATCAGTGCACTACATGTCAGATTCATGTTAGACTGGGGAATTCATGATTTGACTTGATAACCCAGGCATGGTAGGTGGAAAGAGATCCATAGAGTAATCTGAAGTGTGGCCTGCCGCATCCTTCACTTTTGGTGGGGGGGAAGGACACATGGAAAGGGGTTGTTCCCTGACCAGAAGCCTGCACTGACGACTTGGTGCTTGGAGGTTTTGAAACTTCAGAAGACGAGGCTATAGAGCTGGAGGCTGTTTCGCAATGTAAAACAAAACCTGTTCCTGATGCTCCGGCTTTAAAAGCGGTTTACTTAATCCCAGAAAAGGGAGCCTTCCAGGCCTTCTGGAGCCAGACGATGACGCAGGCTCAACTCCTCCTGCCTTAGGTGCTATTGTGCTTTTGGCACTACCAGCAGATGTACCACCACCATCAGTGCCAGGTGGCCCCCCATGCCCACGTCCACGGCCTTTTCCACCATACTTCCTCATGTTTGTGGAAATGTACACCAAATAACAGCAGATATTTGGTAATGTATCAAAAGCGTACTGCCACCAAATGTGATGAACGTGCACACGGTCCGCCACACGGTAGCCCGGGGTATCACGGCTTGTGATCCCTCCGTGCCGCAAATGTGATGAAAACGCGCACACACACCGACGGCTGCTGCCGTCCGACCCAATACTCTGCAGGGATTTATAATTATCCCACTTCCACTTAGGAACTTGCAGCTCTCTGGCGCCCCCCTTACCCTCAGGTCAGTCAGGGAACTGCACCTAGGATAATTAGTCGCCAGACGGGCCACTTGGATGTGTGCTGGCTATTGGGCACGCTGCAGTGAGGGAATTATATTTACTCCGGGCCGCAGCCAGGCAATACACTTATAAAACCCGCTCCGTCACTGCCAACGCCACCCAATAGGTTAACCCTTTACACCCCTTCCTTTTAGCTGCCACCAGCTACGATTTACTTTATGAACAATTTATCAAGAGGGTCCGTAGCAACCCCAAAACAGTAGCGTAGTACTTCAGGCACGTGCAAATTCGTTTATAGAGCGGGAGAAACAAACTAATAATTTTATAGGTTTATTCCTTAAAAGGCAGCAGTGCTTATAGTTTTTAAAAAAAGGTAACAAGCTGAGGCAATACAGTTATGTACAATGCAGTTAGAAAAATAAACAGGATTAAAGGTGAAAATCACTTACATGGCAGTTACATAGGTATAGGCAAGACAGGCTGGGGAGGAGCCACACGTCATAGTTCATTTGCAGATCTGTTGGTCACGTCATCATAGCATGGACTGCCTGGGGGGTTCTAGCTGCAGACTTATACATATGGGTTTGTGACCTCATAAAAAGGGTGGAGTTACTGGGGTCCTCCTCTTGCTCTAAAGGGTTAGTCTTGGTTCAGAAAACTCATAACGATCCTAACTAAGAGATGGAGTCTCTTACAGCGATGCACAGCATACCATTGTACTCCGCAAGATGTTGGCGTGCATTTAAGTCTAAACGAAGAGTGCCTGGGTGGATCGGCTAAGCAGAAATCTGTTTCTTGGGTTCTGTTGCAGCTGGAGCCGGGAAAAACATGGGCCAGGAACCCCCGTCGACGCAGGTCGCAGAACTGCTACTTTCGGATTTTTATTATACTCCCACATTGCATTGCGTCCGAATGAATGAATTCCCATTATTGTCTATGAGAGGAAAAGCACATGGGCAGACAATGCAGACCCCTGCGATGAGGAGGGAACTCTAGCGCTGGCAGCTCAGATTACACTAAGCCTGAGTGCAGGCTGGGGGGGAAGGAAAGCGCAGCTATACACAGGCTGCTAAATGTAGTAGATGTCATCACACCTCCCCCCCTTAGAGGGCGCTACGGAGGCATGACCTGTTGGTAATCCGCCATGCGCACCTCAGCGGGTTCGCCACGTCGTGACAACCCATCAGCATTCCCATGATCGCTGCCTTTCTTGTGTTGTACGGCAAAATCATACTGCTGTAGGGCAAGGCTCCAGCGTAGCAACCTACCATTGGTTCCGGACACTGTCTGCAGCCAGCTCAGAGGGTTGTGGTCGGTGACCACCTTGAAGGTGCGCCCGTACAGGTAGGGCTGCAAACGTTGCAGTGCCCAGACCATGGCCAGGCACTCCTTCTCGATGGTGGAGTATGCCACTTCCCTCGGCAGAAGTTTCCGGCTCAGGTACAACACGGGGTGCTCCTGGTTCCCCGAATCAACCTGGCTGAGAACAGCACCGAGGCCAAATTCGCTGGCGTCAGTCCTTACCAGGAATGGCCGACTGCTGTCGACGGCTTTCAACACTGGAGAGCTGCACAGGGCTGTTTTCAAAGCTCGGAATGCCACCTCACAGTCATCTGTCCAGCTGACTGTTTGGGGTAGACCGCCCTTGGTGAGGTCCGTCAAGGGTTTTGCAATGGCGCTATAGTTCGGTACGAAACGCCTATAGTACCCTGCAGTGCCCAGGAAGGACTTCACCTGATTTTTGGTCCTGGGGGTGGGCCAGGACACGATCACGTCCACTTTCTCGGGCTCTGGACTCATGGAACCCCCGCCTACCCGGTGCCCCAGGTAGTGGACCTCCGGTGAAGGTGAACATTTTTTATCTCCGTATATATTTGCAGAGTAACAGACACAGACTCTCACAGGCTCAGTATGGATTACACCAAAATGTAAAAAACAAAAAAAAAGGGTACAGTATCAGAAGCGTACAGCCGAATACAGTACTGGGTTAATTTAAAATCTCAGTATATATTTGATGAGTAAGACACATGGTCACAGCCTCAGTGTGGATATCAACAGAATATGAAAATCAGAAAAAAGTGTACTCTATCAGTAGCGTACAGCTGTATACAGTGTTGGGGGAATTGTAAATCTCCGTATATATTTCAGGAGGAAGACCCACAGTCAGAGGCCCAGTTCTGGCTAACACACAGAATATGAAAATCAGAAAAAGTGTACTCTATCAGTAGCATACAGCTGTATACAGTGTTGGGGGAATTGTAAACCTCCGTATATATTTCAGGAGGAAGACACACGGTCAGAGGCCTAGTCTGGCTAACACCATAATATGAAAAGCATAAAAAGTGTACTGTATCAGTAGCATACAGCTGTATACAGTGTTGGGGGAATTGTAAATCTCCATATATATTTCAGGAGGAAGACACACGGTCAGAGGCCCAGTCTGGCTAACAGCAGAATATGAAAATCAGAAAAAGTGTACTCTATCAGTAGCATACAGCTGTATACAGTGTTGGGGGAATTTTACATCTCCATATATATTTCAGGAGTAACACACACGGTCACAGGCTCAGTAGGGATAACACTAGAATATTAAAAGGAGAAAAACTGGACTGTATCAGTAGCGTACAGCTGTATACAGTGTTGTGGTAATTTTTAATCTCCGTATATATTTGAGGAGTAACAGACAGACGCTCTCTCAGTATGGATTTGACCATAATACAGAAGGCAGAAAAACGGTACTGTATCAGAAGATACCAGCTGTATAAGGTTTTGGGGAAAATTGAAATCTCCGTATATATTTCTGGAGTATGTAACTTACATACTCCTGCTGAGGAACTCAGAACTAGAGATTTTGAAAAGGATCTACGAAAGGTAACAGCGTTGGAATTGCATTGTATTACTCTTGCGGAGTATCATCGTGTACAACGCATTCCCAGAGGCCTTAGGGTCCCTCTTAGACCGACCTTATTTCATGATAATCCGGATTTTTGTACTAAGTTTGAGGCTGTTCTCAATAAATGTTCTATGGACCTTATTATTTTGACTATTGAGTTTTTGCAGAGGGAAATAACTGATTTGAAGAAAAACACGATAGAACAGCAAACTGTCGAATACCTACTCCACAGACGACTTTAAGAAACTTAAAGAGAAACTAGATAAATCTATTTCTGATCTTCGGGGAAATTTAGAAACTAAGAAGAGGAACAAGTTTCTGCGTGATTCAGAGGACTATAAAAATAATCAAGTGTACCGATGGCACAGTACTGGCACTTTCAGGAACCGCCGTTTTCAAAGACGAGGATACAGTCCCATGTCAACCAGTTCAGACAGCGATTTTGGCCCTACCCGTTCTTCTTTTTTAGAGCAACGTCCGACTCAGTCCTACAGAGGAAGACGCGGCGGAGGAGGGGCAGGCGGCTTCAGCGCCAACATCGAGTCTCACAAGATGACTACCCGATCACAGGTACAGAGACCACGAACATTGTATACAACATTTCATCACAGTGTCTTTCCCCCGCAAAATAACCTTGTTACAAAAGGGACTAATGTTTTGTCCAGCACCACGTTTCAATACATTCCTCCTTGATCAGGAATTATCCAGTTTTTTTCAGGACACTAAGGCTTAAAGCCCATTTCTCAAAATCATCCCACAGTTTGATACTGGTACTCATATACCAGCGGAATCTCAATTTTCATTACTGACTTTAGGTTTGAGAATTCCAAGTTGTTTTCAACCACCGCATATATACCATCCTGTAGAAACTTATATTGATTTAGTGCGTAGAGATGTTAAGACTGTTTTGGATAGTATTGATAAAGGTCATATGCGTATTAAGAACAATTTGACCATTGAAGAAACACAGGTCTTTACTCTCTTTGAAATCCAATCAGAATCTGATAATCAAACCGGCAGATAAAGGGAGCTCAATAGTGGTGCTGGATCGCTCTTATTACATGGAAGAGATTAAGTCACAGTTATGTGATACTAATACCTACACACCCATATCTAGCAACCCCACTTTTGATATTGCTAGGGCTATTAAGGAGGTTATTTGTCATTATAAACACCTAGGCACTATTGACGATAAACTCGAGGATTTCCTTTGTAATTCACATCCTGTTGTTCCTGTGTTTTATACACTCCCAAAAATTCATAAGAATTTACTTAAACCCCCAGGCAGACTAATCGTGGCCTCAACTAACTCAATACTGTCACCACTGGTCATAATGTTAGAAAATTTTTTATCCCCTTTGGTACCTAGTATTCAATCATTTCTGAAAGACACAACGCATTTTCTGACTTCTCTAAAAACCTTAGGGAATTTGCCCATTGGCTCAATGTTGGTAACAATGGATGTCAACAGCTTGTACACAAGTATTGAACATCAGGAAGGGATAAACTCTGTGGTTAGGTTTCTTTCACGTAATACAAGCTTTTCTGATGATCAGATTGATTTCTGTAAGGACTAGAGTTGAGCGATACTTTCCGATATCCTAAAGTAATCGGAATCGGAATGGTATCGCCGATATCACTAAAATATCGGCGATACCCGATACCGATACCGGAAGTCCCATGTAAGTCTATGGGAACAAAATATCGAAATTAAAAAAACCCCATTCTTGCCTTGTTGGTTAATTGTACATGAAGGAAACAAGAAAGAGTAATGTAGAATGTATTGGGGAAGGTTGGGGAGACATTAAAGGCATAGAGTTTAACCCAATCAAATGGAATAGCATAAATATTTTTTTTTTTAAAGATGTTCGGATTGACGAAGAAATTGACAATGTTAACGTTTTTTTATTTTGGCAAAATGTATATTACACAACTTCCATGCTCTTCATCTTCACCTTTTTAACTTTTCACACACTTTCTCCTTCATAATCTTCTGCAGCATCATCTTTTTCATCAAATTATTCTTCATCTTCACCTTCTTTATCTTCTTCTTAAACTTCTTGCTATTCATCTTTGTTAACATTACTCATATTCTTCTTATTAAACTATTATTCTTATTCATATTCTGCTTCATCTTCTTCATCATATTCTTATTTGTGACAGAGAATCCTGTACTTGTAATCTGTCAAAGTATGAATTTTTCATCCTTCCGTTCTTGCTGTCACAAAAGATTTAAATTACAACAGTATTTGTCCGTGTTCAGTTTAGCCTGCAGCAGCAGGCATTTTCCAGGGGCACCACGAGGAGAACGGACTCACCCCCATACACTGCTTAGTCTTCTTCTGCTTAGAATTTAGAGCATATATTTTGCTCTTCATTTTGGTCTTATACTTCATGTTCTTCTGCTTTTAGATCTTCTGCTTATTGTTCTTGTGTCTCTTGTTCCGTATCTTGTATTTGTAGCACAATCTTGTACCAGCTGATGTTACTGGGACACGGTTACTAAGCAGGAGGTACCTGTCTCCAAAGCATACCAAGGACCAGCAGACGTTGCTGGAACTCGGATACCGAGATGGAGGCACCTAGGCCAAAGGCACTGCGGAGAACCAGTTGACGGTACTGGAACCCGGACGGGTAGCAGAAGGTACAAGAGCCAATGCAAGTAACGAGGACCAGCTGACTGTGCTGGAACCCGGGGGGCAGCAGAAGGGGAAAAGAGCCAATGGCACAACCGAGGACCAGCTGACGTTACTGGACACGGTTACTAAGCAGGAGGTACCTGTGCTCCAAAACACTACCAAGGACCAGCAGACGTGCTGACTCGGATACGAGATGGAGGCACCTAGGCCAAAGGCACTGCGGAGAACCAGTTGACGGTACTGGAACCGGACGGGTAGCAGAAGGTAAAGAGCCAATGCAAGTAACGAGGACCAGCTGACTGTGCTGGAACCGGAGGGGCAGCAGAGGAAAAGAGCCAATGGCACAACCGAGGACCAGCTGACGTTACTGAACCCCAGTAACACAGGAGCAAGTGTTGACTGTGCTAACAGCACTTCCGAGCAACAACTGGCGGTGTTGGAGCCCAGGGTCAAGGAGGATGTTTAAATACTAGATCAAGTAATTTCCTTGTTACCTGTCAATTTTAAATGTCTATACTTCAAACAAGAGAAAGATAACCTTTACTACCATAAGATGATGATTTCATTTAAACTAATATCTAGATAAATAAAGAATTGACAAACATAAACACATACATTAAAATGTTGAACAGCAATGCAAACCCACAAAATAAATTAGTTAAGGAATCTGCTATACGGTTGTACATAAAAGCAATACAAGTACATATCTGAATCCATTAATGATGGATAAGTAACAGTATGTACACCATTTTATTGTATAGACAATGAATGTCTGACTTCAAAACATCATCAGCATTACAATAATCTGTGATATTACTAAAATGTTCCATTTGCTGAATAATTCACTAAATATTTTATACAAAATTATACAATTTCATCATGTAATACTATAATATGTGGCAATAATCATTTTTATTAACAAACATAACCTTTAAAAAGTGCATAGTGCATAGTGAAAATTGCTATTTATGCTGACTGTCGACTTGGAAGCATGACAACAGATAGATAAGGTATATATAGATGAGACTGCATAGCCACAGATGGTGAATGGCGATGTAATACTGTACCTCAATAAAGTGTGCGTCACTACTACATAATTTTTTTTATATAGCTTTATAAACAGGGTACATGGATGTATGCTTGTGCCTTTGTTTTGACACACAGACTGCCTTCCTGCTGAGACGCATTGGTATGAACAGTTGTGTGCAGTGTTCACTGCAGTCTCTGCGGAATAACCACACTTAGACCTTATAAAAATTTTCAGACTTTCTTTATCAAT